>LXGU01000146.1:0-70748 GCA_001640685.1 Catunica adiposa
AGTTTCGTAGTGTTTTTGGGACCGGCCCGGCGCCGAATTTCGTAACTACACTCACTTACTCCTCATAATGTAATCTAGAATACTTCTATTCAACAAGAAAACGGCTTAATAGTCTAGTTGGTTAGGACGTCGGATTCTGATTCCGTAAGCCCAGGTTCGAATCCTGGTTAGGCCTTTCACTTAATTTTTTGCCGCTCTCGCGAATTCCGCAATTACATTTTGATTTAGTTAGACAACAATAAAGGTACTGCATTCATCATATAAAGGGTACTTTCAGTTACTCATCCCCAGTTAATGTCTCTGTCTTGTTCTCCCCCATACCGCTATATTTCATCTGTAACCGCCACCGACCATTCACTCCACCCTGGCTTCTCCCCCGGCAAACGCACTTTCTCGATCTCCTCCTCTGTTACTGTTTCCCAATCCCCCTTCTCAATCCACCCAATATAGGCTCTATCACCAAATCCACCAACCCAGTAAATCCTCTCCACCACCAACCGCGCCCACGATGCCCGATGAATCGGATTCCCTGGCAACCAATACTTGGCATCCGGATGCGTCCCCACAAAACACTTGATGAGGTCCCCGTAACTAGTCTCATCCGACCCAATAGGCTCGATATATCCCATTAGTGAAACCCTCGGCAGGTTTGCTGCGGAATAAGGGGTAGTATCGGGTTCCTCAGTGGCCGACGCGTCTTCCCCAATACCAAACCACGACATGATAGACTCGCCAATCGACATGCGCTTCGCGGGTGCATACGGCGGGATCCACCGCAAAGACACTGTAACATTAGAGCCGGCAGCGGCATTCCGGAATGTCGTCCCGATATCGAGTTTGAGAATTGTGGGATTACCAGTGGTCTCGCAGTCAGCCACATAGTCCATCATTGACGTGGGAAGGTTGGCGATGGACGGGTCGGCAGAGGATGGGTAGACGGTGGCGAGGTCGGCGATTTTGGCATAGCGGAGGAGGCGGCGGCCGAGGGTGGCGGATTCACGAGCGGTGGGGATACGGTGGGGCCAGGTGGTAAGGGGGGAGAGGGGAGAAGGAGTTATGGTGGCGGCCGCCGGGGTGAGGGCGGCGGTGATGAGGGTAAAGGTGGCGAACTTCATGGTGGTTGTTGGTAAACCTGAAGTTCAAAAGAATAGGGCAGTGAAGGATGTGTGAAAGGCTTTGTAGAAGAAGTGAATTCTATTAGATTGGCGATGTTCGATCAGAGGCTGTCAAGCAATATTAGTCAGCTGTGCATCAACAGTCAAAAGTTGGAGAAAAGGCTAAAGCGTAAATGGTTCGTACATGTGATCAAAGGCGTTCTCAGTGTGCGACAATAATGAGGAATATTCACCAAATCAGTTCGAGTTTGATAATACCGAAGAAATAGCTTTCAAAACAAAAGCAAAAGCAAAAAATAAAATGCAGATATTATGGACAGTTCCTTCCCTGGTCGCAAAATTGTTTCAAAAGTAACTGCCTCCGTTTGTTGTTTCCCAAATCGGTTGATATCGCGAACGGCTGAGTGCCCAGAGAACAAAACAAGTAACTGTGCGATAAGATAAGAGCGTGCTCAAAATGGCAGTCGTCACTAACACCAGTGTGACGCGGTGAGATCAAAAAGGCAATTAATTATGTTTAGGCTTTTGCGACAATAATATTGGCGATGCGACGGATGCGTACATTGATGACATCGGGAAGTGGAGAGGAAAGGAGGCAGACAGCGGAAACGTTAGGAGTTGCGAGAGAGCATGGGTTTTAAGGTTGGGGTCGATGAAGTGGTACTTGGGCGGGATGGAGAATAGGCGGATTTATTAGCGAGGGAAGCCGGAATCATTGGCTTTGTGTGACGAAAATTGGCTTCATGGGGCCCCGGTTTGCGCCAGTCAATTTCGCATGTTTTGCTGGCCACTCGTGGCAGACAACATCATTAGTCTGGTCTGCATATTCTAGCCTCAAGCCGCATAAGACGAGGCCTCGAGCATTCCCGTGCATATTCCTACCATCATCAATCAGCATCTCTGCTCTCGTCTCACAAACTGTCGTACTTCCTTTTCCTCCCACTTATATATACATTTCACGACATCTGGAAGCAATAGAATTTCCCATCACCGGCACCTATAGTCTGTAGTTCATCATACCCAAGAAGATAGGTATGCTTCCGCTGTGCCTCTCTCTCTTCATCTGCTACCTCCATATGACTATCCTATTATCCATTCTGAATGCTTGCTATGGATTAACGTGTGCCAGTCGGACGGCCAATCACAGGCATTCCCCGGTTCCATAGACATGATCTAAAATCGGCCCGGATACGGCCATAACATCGGAAGTATTGACCTGGATGTACCTGTAATCATACTCTCCAAGATTGTTACTGCTATCAATAAAAGACATGCTGTTGGCCTCCAACTTCGAGTATTATTCTTGGCTATCCATCACACCTAAACAAAGAAAATAATAGCAATATAAACAATAACAATATCAATATCAATAACAACAGTAATAATAATAATAGCAAGCATTCGGGATGCCTAAGAATTCTGGTTCCAGGAAAGCTTATCCTTTACTCAGTTATCACTCTCCTAAACCATCTCCATGTCAACGTCAGCAACTCCACTTCTAGGCATGGTAGCTCCACTGAAGTAGTACAAACAACTGCGTTAATTCCAATAAAATTAAGCCTAGCATCAAAGACTATACTGGCACAAACTCTCTCGCCTCCCCCAGGTGTAATCAACAAGCTAGCAGTCTAGCGGTATGCAGTTAGACAGCCTCAGGGTGAAATAGAGAGTGAGAGTGGAATAGGTTAGGAGGCGGCTACTGAAGGCGTTATTGTCGGACGATAATGATCAGTAAAAGCAATATGATTAATGTTCAGAATTTAGGTTTAGTATATGTGTATTGTGCTTCGAGATATCTCAGATTGATATCTTGCTCATGTAAGCCTTGATAATCGGCATCCGAAGTATGGACGTTCCTTCCTACGTTTTGTGAAAGTTATTACATTAGTTGGATATGTTTACGCACCTTCCCAATCTGCTATATAGGCCCAGTTCACCTATACTAGCCTCCTGATGATCGCCTAAAGGTTGAAAATTCTTCCATCTTGACAGTTACCATATCACTAACTTTAATCCCAAACTTTACATGAACTAGTACAGGCAAGAACAACTTTGAATCAACAACCACAACAATGGAGAGATCTAACAACAAACAGTAAGCTACACAGCAATCTATCTGATCGTACTGAACTCAGATACTGGATACCATACTAATTGTCACTTCCCCAGAGTGCAACAGCGCACTATTGACACCATCATCCAAACTCATGGCGGCCTAGAAAACTTCTCGCGCGCCCATGGATTCCAGCTTAACCGTCTTGGTATAATCGCCGCCCGCCGCCATGCCCGCCTCCTGCTCGCTATTGAGGAATGCTCCGCAGCCGACAACGCCATCGATGAAGCCCAGAAACAGGTGAAGATCGCCGAGCAACGATGCCGAGGGTATCGCCGGAGACTTTTGTACACAGGATCCCAGTTTGATGAGCATCAGAGAGCACTTGAGATTGAGGTGAAAAGGGCGAAGTGGCGGCTGGAGGAGGCGAAGGAGGCTCTAGATTGGGCAGAGAAGAAGTTGCAGGAAGCTGACAAGGAGGCCGACAAGGCGAGAACTGAAGCCAATATCTAGATCAAGATAGGGATTGGTAATCGAGCATAGATTGTAGGTGGCTCGAGGAGATGTCACCAGGACGGCCAGGGCCAGACAGGAGAGTGTCCAAGGTGACTAACGGAGAGTTATTAATAATTAATTCTATGATAGGATTTTGTGCCCTAAAGAATCCAGCAATGTGTGGACAGAATAATGCAACGAATTGAATATACAGACCATGCTTTTTTAATATGAGATTCATAGTATCAACAAAAGTATTCAAAATTTTTGGACGTATTGTCACTACCAATTCCTGAGTTGCACTCAAATATGGGACCACGGGCCCATCTACAATGTACTTGACGCAACATAATCTAAATAACAAAAGCTCAATTTCGCTGTTGAAAATCCATATTGGGTCATGTATCAACCACCGTACCCAGACAAGTTTCCTTCACTCAGCAAGAACTTCGTGCCTATGCACAACTGTTGTTTGCCTCTTAGGGATTTCTATGGTAAATTTTGCGTACTATCAAGCATCTCGAGTTTGTCGTTTATCATTAGGCCTTGGCCCTGAGGCATCTATTCATGAGTAGGGAGATACTTCGTGTAACACTAAGATATATTTGTGCCTACCTCAACTACACTTCTCGTGGTAAATGCCCGGGTGAGTCTATAGCACAAAATAATAATGTCTCTCTTTTTGTGCGTCTCGTTTTACATGTTTCAAAAGGTAGGTATAAGCAGCGATTGCCGCACTTTTCTCGTTCTCCTTTCTTTCTTCTCTAGTCTTCATCAAGTCACCAACTCAAGCTTCCATCGCGATGGCGTCTGTCCCCACACCTGAGTAAGCGGCATCATCTACTCTTTATCAGTATCATATCACAAATCAACACTTACCGCACACACCCTATTAGAGTTTCTTTGTCTCGTCCAGCGAGGAACCTCCCAAAGTCATTTGACATTATAAACGACGATACTGCTATTCATGACTTCCTCTCTAGCACGTCTGTCCTTGATATTTCCTTGAAGCGTACTTGAGATATTTTTGAGAGGGAAGAAAATAATTTTAAAGATGGGAAGAAGATCATAATTGGGATGTCTACCCTGCACTTTGTAATGCTCATGCAGACAGGCAAACGAGAGACAGTACTGGTCATGAAGAAGAAGGCTCATTCAGGAGCCAATTTTTTGTGTGCGTGTGTGTATGTGATTGCCATCACCATGAACATGGAAGATGGAAGGGCCTCACATCTTGCTTGCAGGCCGTTTATTCTGTTTCACCCCATTGATGGGACTTTGTCGAGATATTTACACATGGCTAGATGAGAAGTTCATGTTTCCACGGACATTTGAGTTTGCCTTTGGTTTGTGGTATCTAGCTCTTTAAGTCATTCCTGAAGTACAAAAACCAGCAACTGCCTCCCGCTCCAGAATCTTAAAAGTTTACACACACCACTTATTCGCGATGGCCTCCATACATGACAAGTGCGTTAGTCCTCAGTCATAACCTTCTCTTGATGGTAACTAACTTATAATAGATATTCACAATACACTGTCGAAGACCTGATTGCTAGTTATGATGGAATTAAGAACTTTGCTATAGCTTGCGGCTTTGAACTATGCGATGCTGGATATGCCGAAGCAAAGCAATGTGCAACGATGCTGATGGCACCGGACATGGTAGACCCCAACGTGTTAAGGTGGCGGAAACTTCTAGATACTTCTAAGGTTTGGGTTTCGGAAAGCAGTGATAGAAAGTGAGTACTTCACTAATCAACTTTGAAACTGAAGGTATATTCTAACCTACTGAGTCAACAATGATGGTAGATACTAGATTTAGACATTGTCTGTGCAACCTAAGTTTCTGTTAGTCTGCTAGAAATAAACAAATTCCTCGATGCGGAAATCTGCAATAAGCGCCAACCCCTCTGGCTGATGACCAACTTTTTCAGATGGTAAGCGGTCAACAAATCGTCATGGCTCTGGTAAGAAAATAAAAGGCTCTCATCCCAACATCAACACGTCAACGACCTAATCTTTGTTTACTACATCAGGTCGGTTTCCAACCCACCGAATTCCCTCCAATTCCAAGACTATAAAAAGACATGCATTCGTCTAATAATCAACCTCTCGGGTTCTTCCCCATTTAACCAACAAACCTCCACTAGAGTACATCACACATCATGGTAACATATCGCGCGCCCTCTTCAATCTCCTCTGATTCATTCGCGACCGCCAATACCAATATATCCCAACCAGATAGTCAGTCGACAAACAACGGCTACTCACCTACTTGCCCCTACTGTGCTAATCCCGAGGTTTGTAACCATGGTGAGCTTCACCTCATCCAATCGCTTCTCGAGGATTCTGAGCCAACAGAGATCCCCAATCTCCTCACATTCACCGATGATCTTGTTCATCAGGAACTCATGTTCACCGACATGGATGCCCTGGGGTCTCGAATTGACCAAGAAGTCCTGGAGTTGATGACACCCTTTGCTATAGAGGATGGCTCAACGGACGGTCATGGGCGAAGTATTCCATTTGATATGTCAACCATTGAGCACAGATACTTGGGGCCACCGACGGGGGACAGCTTTATAAGTCGGGGTGGGGAGGTCGGGTGTCCAGACTGTGTGTCAATACCGGATACGGCGACGCCATCGATAGGTCATCGTGTGTCCCAGCTGAGATCATCCATCTCGAATGCCTCCTCGATAGCTGGGGGAGATCAGATTGTTGGGATGTCAGATGATGCATCGATCGGAGGTAGCAGTTTTCCAATGCCTTGCCAAGTCCCATCACTTAACTCCGATGCTCCATCACTGAATGGCCAATTCAATATGATGGCTAGCAACATCTCAATTCCCAGCTCTATTTCAACCATTTCCCTAGGGCCGACGGGTCCTCACATTACGACGCCAACCATCCGCCGCATAATCCCTGCCAACTTGGATGGCAGCCAATCCTCATCCTCCCGAGCCTACAGCAGACCTCCCGCCAACACTCAGTACCAACAAGTGTACAGATCCTACCACCAAGCTCAAACCCAGTCTCACCTTCATCTAACTCGAACGCAGCAAATTTCAACTCCCACGACAAGCAAACTGTATCTTAAATACGCCGGCTCAGATGCTTCGACTGTGACAGCAACGACTCGGCAGGGGAAATATGGGAGTACTATCACCAATGAGCAGATTATTGCCTGGATGAATTCAAACGGTGGTGTACCTGTGTCTAATTTAAAGTCGGATCCAATGTTACAGCACTCACATCTTCAACACTCGCCATCTCAGAATCCCTGCCTGGCCATATCCCATCTGGAACAATCACAGCACGACGTGAACATTCAACAACAGCACGTCCAAAATCTCCAACAACAACCTGTATTTGATGACATGTACTCCCCAGCCCTGAGCCTTCAGCAGACCAATTCCTTTCATAGTAGCTCTCATATCCACCACCAAGCCACCCCTCAACAACTCCCCACTCCATTCCCCACTAGCCAGCCTCATACCCGTCACCCTCATCCCATTTCAGCTACTACCCCCCTAGCCTCCTCTACCTCGGCTATCCCCAACGTCACTAACCGTCTCGTCGCCATCACGCCCACACCCAAACCCACCGCCATATCCATTGAACACCACGGTCTTGAAATTGAAACCCTAGTAAACGGGAAGAAGCCACCGCCACTAACTCCCCAGCTTGCCCTTCACAGAATATTGTGGGGGACAAAGGAACGGCCAAGGGAAGTTGCGGGGGCCGAGGGGGAATTTGGGAGGGTCATTGAGGAAGGTGTGGATGTTGTGATGGAGGAGGGGGTTAGAGTGAGGACGCCGACACTGGAGCGGATGAATGTTGATTTCAATGGGGAAGAAAGAGGAGATGGAGAGAAGGGGGAGGTTAAGATGCCGGAGAAGGAAAGAGCCAGGAGGGTGAAGTTTGTTGGATGGGCGTCGAATGAGGAGTTGGAGAGGGAGGATAAGTCGGTTTGGGAATCGGGTGCGGTGAGTACAAACATCGTCAATTGAGTTTTTAGCATATACTAACTATAAATCTAGGCAAGTCCATCGTTCCGTGTTTGTCCCACAGGACATAGCGAGAATCCAGCCAGTTGATAGCATGTCGTCATGTCGTCATTGTATTATAGAAGCCTCTATACATAGCCGCTTTATCTGTTAAATGTACAAATATCCACATATCTCCTTTCCGTAGCGTAAAAAAATAAAATGAATTTCATATATACTAAGTTTCGTAGTGAAATCGGACATTCAGGTCTACAACAAAATCTACGTTCGTGTCTCCCAAACTGGTCCCCACAACACCATGTTCCTCAAGGCACCAACAAAGCAAACAAAATTACCTAAAATGGAAGCAATAACAGCCACCCTAGCTAGCGCTTGTCATTGTGTTGATGTCGTGTCACGTGGATTCCGTACCCATTGTATGTGATTAGTCATCATTTTGGAGGGTTACACTAAATTAACCCTATAGATAGCTATAACAATAACAACCCATGTATTAAAACAAATACATTAACATTGTTGAAAGGTCATTATAGTCATTAAATGGGTTAACTAGGGGTATACATTTGACCGACAGCATTTCGTTGCTGAATAATCATCTCACACTTGGCAATACCAACTCTCAACTGTACTACAGCATAATTATATACAACTCTCTTCTCCTGTATGCATGGTCACGTCACACTGTGCAATCAAAGAAACCAAGATTCGTGAACTCGTAAAGACTTTTTAGACGGCCCTTCAAGAGCCTCCGTATTTTTTTTTCATTCGCGTAGACCGACGCAAAGGCCCTCTCCGACTTAGTTCAAGCGGGATAACAGCAACTATTTCCTCCCTTCACCCTCTCCTCCTAGCGACTGTCATTTTCAGACTAGCAAGCCAGAAAGGAACTCAAAATCACAGGCACAGCAAAAAGGGCTAGCGTCATCTTTCGAGTGACAGCCACCGAGAGTAGTTGATCCCAAGAAAAACAAAACCAATCCCATTTTTGACCCATCTAAACGCCTTGATACATATGTCCATACATCATCGGCGCATGACGTTCGTTATCCAGCCACAGCCTGTATCATGTTCCCAAAGAAAAGAAAAGCATAAAAAAAGACACCCAATCCCACAAGAAAGAAAATCAAAGAAGAAAAGAGATGAACGAGTGCTATCGAGATGAACGAGTAATTTACTCCTCATCCTCAGCATCCTCGTCACCACCCTCAGCAGCCTTGGCCTTCTTTCTCCGCACACGGCCGGGACGGCCAGAGCCGAAGGGCGAGTTCAGGGCGAAGTCAATGTGCTTCTGGGAGTCCAGACGGACAATGAACGAGGGGACGTTGACGATCTGCTTGCCGACACGGATGTGGCGCTGGCGGATCAGGACACGGGCGTGGTGGATGGACTTGGCAAGACCCAGCTTGTAGACGCAAGTCTGGAGACGGCGCTCAAGGAAATCCTCATCCTTCAGGGCCAGGACGTAATCGAGCTTCATGCGGGACTCGTCAAGGACACCGACACGCACGAGACGGCGAATCAGGGCGTTACCCTCGAAGAGACGCTTGGGGTCCTTCTCATCAAGAGTCAGCAGCTCACTGTGGTAGAGGATCTGGTTAGCAAAATTGTTCCTTCGTATAAAAGTCGCCTAGTCCCATTTTAACGTTGAAACATACCGAGCAGCACGACGAATCTTGGAGAGGGTAAGCTGGACACGCCAGACCTCACGCTTGTTGCGGAGACCGTACTCGCCAACGAGCTTAAGCTCGGAGTCACTACAATACACAAAAATATCAAGTCAGTTTTCGATGATCATCACGACTTGACGAGAGTCAAGCTCTCATTCAGTGGCCGGTGATTACTGACAGACGGGCGGCCTCGAAGGGGCGGCGGGGAGTTCTCGAAGTCTTGGAGTACGACAGACTGCATAATAAAAATAACAACGGTTAGTACATCAAATTAGAATGATAGTCGATAATCGTGGTGCCGCACATGGACAGCATCACGATATCAATAGTATAGGGTCGCTTACGGAGCCATTTTGTCGGTTGGTCTGGTTAGTTCTAGAGAGGGAAAAAGATCAAGATTCCCAAGATCAAGGTTAATCAGGTCAATATTCGCCTAGCATGGAGTACCATCCAGATCCACAATTCTTTTCCGAAAACACTTCCTTGCCCCACTTCCGAAGTTTACCCCGCGCAAAAAACAAATTTGTGCGTGGGCTCAGCCCTGATAAAAAAAAGACCTAATAGGCCAAACGCCAGCAAACGCTAGCAAAAATTGCTGCTGACTAAGTTGGTGTCCCCACCACACGAATTTTGGATTGTGTCCCAATTTTCGACCGGGACCATTGCTGCTCTTGAGAGTCTATCTTTGAGGAATTCCTGAAGTGTGCAGAAAGAGAACTATCACCATCTTCTCAACCATACCAAAATACCGTCAAAATGGGTAAATCCGCTGGTCTTCGTTCGGGCACTCGCGTACGTACTATCGCCATTCCGAACTTTATTTCGTTTTTCCGTTGAAAATGAGGTTTTCGAATTTCCTTGCCGCCGTTATTTCTATACCATAATCTTGGACATCAATTATCATCCGACTCCAACCGCAACCGACGGATAAGAAACTGTTTTTTTTGTATTGAAATATATCGACATCCCATTGGCAATTTGCGATTTCGGATAATTCAACAACCACATATCAACTCGGAAAACGAACATAGAGCTTCGCAAATTTCACCACACAGCTGAATGTCATGCTGACAGTTTGATTTAGTATGCCTTCTCTCGCGACTTCCGCCAGAAGGGCATGATCGCTCTGTCCACCTACCTCCGCGAGTACAGAGTCGGTGACATTGTCGACATCAAGACCAACGGTGCTGTCCAGAAGGGGTAAGAAGCATCCCCTCTGCGAAGACAAAACAAAACGACGAATGGCGACATCTCTTGCGGCACTGTGTATCAGATAAACGACTTGAATATTGGCGGAGCTGGTATTAGTGGAAGAGGATTGGGATACGATACTTGATTGTGGAAGGCATCACAGATGAAGGATACGGAAGCGTCAGGCGATCATTGAAGTTCCACTACAGCGTTCACTGCTGACACAGCGTATACTCGCTACCTTACCGATGCCGACACATGCCAACAGAGATGAAGCCTGCAGTCGAAACCCATGTTTTGTCTCAATGCAACACGATCAACCACATATCCACACGTCCAGATAACTAACACCCTATACAGTATGCCCTACAAGGTCTACCACGGCAAGACCGGTGTCATCTACAACGTCACCAAGTCCGCCGTCGGCATCATCATCTACAAGAAGGTCGGCTACCGCTACCTGGAGAAGCGCATCAACGTCCGGATCGAGCACATTTCCCCCTCGCGCTCGCGTGACGACTTCCTGCGCAGAGTCAAGGAGAACGCCGAGAAGAAGAAGGTTGCCAAGGCTGAGGGCAAGCCCGTTCAGCTGAAGCGTCTGCCGGCCCAGCCCCGTGAGGCCCGGACAATCTCTTTCGCCGAGAAGGGCCCCGAGACCATTACCCCCGTTGCCTACGAGACTACGATCTAAAAGGAGAAAACCAGGAAGAAGTGAATCAAAAAAAATACAAAACTCTTTCTTTCTCTTTTTACGTTATATGTTTGATTGATTGAAGCTAGGTCTGCCTGTTGTGTTGTCTTTTTCTCTCAAGAATCCGTCTCTCTCGGTCCTCTTGATTGGTTGGTTGGGTAGGTGTTATCGGAAGGTTCGATAGTGATGATGGACATATTTTGGTTTTTGTCGTTGTCATCAAAATATCCATTTTTGTTCTGAATTCTTGTTTCCGTTTGTTAAAAGTGCCATTGTGACAGACTAAGAGGGAACATGACAAGGGACTACATTTATAAATTCAAACATAGAGATGATGTCATATCTAGTCGTAAATTAAGGAAAGAGCTATCGGTTAAAACACGGAGTTAGTCCCACTTGCCAGGCACCGAATCAATAAAAAGCGTCAGCCAGAATCCAACTTTCACAAAACAAGCCAATTATTTTGCATTGATCGTAGCCATGGGTATTATCAATTTTAACTCTATAATATACGTAACCAGCAAGCTAGTATGATCTCCTCTATAGCAACTCATCCTTCCCCAAGAACTTGGCCATCGGATCATCAGCCGCCGTCTTCTTCTTTCTGTATTCCTCCAACTCCTCCTCCGTTACCCCGTCCATCATATCAGCCGCTGTCCGCTTCTTCGCCTTATTCCTAACTGGCTCGTCACCTCCCATGGGAACCTCCCTTTCCTTCTCCTTCTCCTTCCCTCTCCCGCCTTCCTCCTCCTCTTCTCCCGCTGGTCCAGCCTCGATGGCTAAAATTCCCTCTCCATTTCTTTGTCTCCGCGAAGCCTCATATGCCCTAATGCCGTCCTCCCCGGTACAATAACTATTCTTCGTAAACGACCGACAACAAGCATATCCCCACTGGAACTCGGCCCACCATGAACCAAAGACCGAAGTATGGTTATTCGGATGAACATCCTCTACATACCGGCTCTTCACAATTGTCCTCGGCGCCCCCTTCACTAACCCCATTTCATCATACTCCACAAACGCCTCATTCTCTGTGACCGCCGCCCTTCTCAACGCCTCCGGCAACCCCCCTGTTCCATCATCACTACCGCCTCCACTTATCCCATACATCTCCTTTAATAGCCTCTCTTGTTCCTGTTTCTTCTTGGCGTCTTCCTCGGCCGCCTTTTTCCTTAAAACTTCACCAGCAGTGGGATTCGCTTGTAAATGGAGCGCAGTATTGCCCGATGATTCTTGCTGTTCCCAGGCATACCGCTGGGCCTTTTCGAATTCGCGGGCGTCACCAGAGCCGCGCATAAAGCCTTGTTCAGCAAAGACTTCGGCGGCTTTATCGTTGGAGGCACCGGCGTCGACGAGGGTGCGAGTTTTGGGGTCGTATTTGGCGGAGTCGAGGTCGAGGTTTAAGAGATATTTTGCGGTATCTTCACGGATGCGCAGTTGTCTTGTTGCCGTGCTTTGATGTTTGCTCATGTCGTTGTCCTCAGCGTACTTGTCACCTTCATCCATCCCCTCCTCATCATCAACGTCCCCTCCTCTCTTCTTCCGCTGTGCATCCCGTTTCAAAGCTTCCAGTTTGTCATGTTCCTCGACAACAGCCATATATTCCTTCGCATCGTACCCATTCCATCGATCCCTCTTTGCATCCCATCCCATCTTGACATCCTGAATAACATCATCCGCCTGGATATCCCTACCCGTCCACTTAGCTCCCCGTGCCCTCGGTCTCGATAAACAATCCTTCTGTTTATGCGTCATGCTACCACAATTTTCACAGGCTCCCTTGCGATATTTGGTGGCGGCGGGCCCGGCTTTGCGGCCCCGGTCGTACCATTTTGTCTCTTCGGATTTCTTTTGAAGGCGCTGATGGTCAAGATAATCGGTGGTGGGGCCGGCTGTTGGGTCAGCGGTGTCGGTGGCATAAAAGGGACGTTTAGAGATGAAGGCGGGGATGTAGATGTTTTCTTCTTTTTCGGCAGCGGAGGGGCGAGAGGTGCGGTCGGGAGGCATGGTTGCAGTGGGGGTCTGGGGATAATTAGAGAGTATTGGAATAATTGAGAGTGAGTGGAGAGGCTATAAATTAAGCTTAGAGTGCAGATTAAGATCTAAGTATTGATAGATTGGATGGTTGAGTGGCTGGTGGGGGAGGCGTAACTGATGTATGGTGATTGCGCTGAAGTGAATGCGCCGGCGACCTTTACGCGATGCAGGATCATAGAGCGACCAAAATGTTTAGCCACTTATTAAAGGTGGCGTTACGATAAGGTAAGTGGCTGATAATTTAACCCTGTAATTTATTGGTAGGGTTGTGGTTATGTGTAATTAACCCTACTATTCCGTATTTTAATAGTATAATATCATGAAAAGCCAAACAATGATTAAAACATTTTCAATACGTCAACAAGTCAATATCTTTAATTAATCCTTTCCAAGAATTCGAAGGAAAAATTTATCCCTGTATTCAAGGTAGATTGTCCCAATTAGCTATGAGGTTTTGGATAGAGTTTTTGAAATACTGGATCTATTGCATTAAGTAAATGTGTTTCTCTGTGCATTTCCGGCTTAACTTTACATTTTCAGTCCCTGTGACGGTTATGGTTGACGACATCTTCACTCTCACAGTTTTTCTAATCCTTTGCCAAGTCCATAAATGAAACAGTCTCACCAGAAACACAATCATAAACAATGAGTTTCTCATAAATGAGAATAAAGCCATGATCACTACTAAGAATAGGCTCCTCACGGCCCCATAGCGCTCCGAGACCCTCTAAGCCCTTCTGGCATTTTTCGGCGATCAATCAACGCCGATCCACAAAGGTTTCACAGCAAAAAAAAAAGAGAAAATGAATTTAAACCAAGGTAAACGGAAGAAGTCAAACAAAAAGTTCAACTTGTTCTAGAGAAACAACAAACGGTTGATCGGGAGAATAAGTATCACGAGATAAGCCGTAAACTGGCTAAATTCCTCTCCTTCTTTTTATCCATATCCAATGACCTCGCATCAAGTGAAGTGGTGATACTATGGTACGATGCCTTCGTCACGGGGCCGTGATACCAGGCCATGCAATAAGATCCCGTGATTAGAGGGCCATAGCCTCAATAAACCTGCAAATGCCAGTGACCATTGGATGAGAAGGCTAAATTTGCCTGTTTTTGATTCTTGGTGTTTTCTCATGATATCTTGGCTTTTTCTCACAATTGAGAAGACGACAGAGAAATTGGGCTAGGCTTTGATAGCGCTGGGTGTCATCGTTGGGATTGCCAAACTGCCAAGATGCGCACAAGCCTGCATTGTCTGTCTCATCATCAGCTGGCACTTGGCATCTAAGTACTCGACAGCTGTATATAGGGCCCGGACAGCTGCCGGTTTTCTCAAAGGCTCACTAAGCAGATCAAACGGGCCCGGCCGAATGCCAAGGCGGTTCCGCATTGTCAGACACGTCTAGTACTTTGTTCTCTGTTTGCGTTCATCATGGGCCAGTTCCGGGCTGTGCTCTGGATACTGTAATGTTCATCGGGTAGCTACAATGGGAAGAAATGGGCGAGGGAGAATGGAGTCTAGATGCATCCATCTCTTGGGTTAATCTGTAGCAACCAACCTGTAGACGCTCATCATCGGATGGTTGCAGTCACTGTGTCGCCGGGTTGCTCGTCACTGAAATTTGCTAGAAGGGATTGTGCGATGGGATTTCTGCGGGGGATCATTCGCCTTGTGGGGGTTGATAGACGAGATATTACAAGGTGGACGAGCAGTGTACAACAGAACGCGGGGGAAGGAGATACAAAGAGGGTCTACATCTTCTGGAGGGCATTTAGGGTCTAAGAGGGCACGGACTATCGTGTCATCGTCAAGACTTGCTCGGTTGAGGCAAGAAATTGGAGAAATTGAGGTTGGCTTTGTCTTTGTTTGATGAGCCGCGTGCTTGGGTTCGGGAATTTGAAGGAGATGGGAGATGGTAACGGTGGAAGGGGTATCTACCGGACGTCAGCTGGGGAAAGACGGTTCATAAAGAGCGATGTCATTAGGATAATATTACGACATGTCTTGTTTCTAGCTGATAAATCAGTCAATTGATGTTGCCGTTTCTGGATATATCACACTATGAACCAGCAAACTCCTAGTCACCCACAATATACTCTCTCCATCTCCATATATCCAATTTTCCCATCGCCATCGTCAATGCCACTGCCATTGCCATTGCCATAATTTAACCCCTCCTTCAAATATCTGTTCTTCCCTCCTACACTCATACTCTCTTGCCCTCCTGCCCTCCTACCCTCCGCATCCTTCCCCGCCAAGATCCCCAGACAGGCCCTCGAAACTCACACCACCTCGCGAAACCGTCTGGCCACTTTTCTGCACCTTGACTTTTGTGTAGCGTTTTTGGATAAAAGGCGAGAGAACTAAACATAGAGGAGGGAATTGGCCCAGGCGGGGGCTGGGGTTGCACGGATCGAAGAGCAAGAGAGAGCAAGAGAGAGCAAGAGAGAGATAGAGGCGAGATTGGGGGTGTGAGCAGGAGAGAGGGGTGTATAGGGGAAGAAACAGAAGAGGAAAGTGGAGAACCCTTGCGGAAGGGAAAGCTGTGGGGGGGACATGGCCGTTGGCTAGTTTTTTGTTTAAAGGGAAGGGACGGCCCCGGTGGGATTTTGGAGACGGAGAGTTCTGCATTGATTTGATATCATCAACAATTGAGACTTTCACTCCATTCATCGAACTCAAAAATATCCTCGCCACCCTTTCCATCCTTCTATTTGTATTCTATTTGTATTCTATCTTTATTCTATATTACGTGAGCCAAGAGCCACTCCATCTATCAACAAGACCTTTTGCCTCCAACATGACTACCCAACCATCCCTCACCCTCCTGACCTCCCCTTCTAAAATATTCTCTCCTCCATCCTTCCACTTTGCAGACTCTGACGCTGAACCCTCCATTGAACACCACGAGGAAGTCCCCATGTCTGCCATCTCCGCCGCCTCCATCTTCTCTCCTTCTCACGCCCTCACCCGCTTCCCCCGTCATTCCCTCACCCAAGAGTCCACTTTTGCCTCTCCCGCTATCCACATCGAATACGTCGACGTCGCCAACGCCGCATTCTCCCGCTGCGAGTCCCGGGAATCCGACGACTCTGACTACGATGCTGATTGTGCCTCCGAGTATTCATATGTCTCTGGAGAGGATGAGGAGGAAGATGATGAGGACATGGATATAGACATGCCAATTCCCATGTCTCCGGCGTCTGCGGCTCCATTTGAGTTTGCGCGGCAACACGAAGTCCGCAGTCTAATGGCCGCCATGCACCAATCCCTCACTAGTAAACTTGCCGAACAACTGCAAAAGCAACAAGATCGTCAATTGGTCGCCCGGGACCATGCCCAGCCTAAGACCCTCCGGAAATCCAAGCCGTCAGCCATCTCGGTGGTCAGGGCGAACACCGACGTTACTTCCGGCATAATGTCTCCCGGGTGCCTCGCTCCCCCGCCAATGACCTACACATCCACCGCTCGTGAGCGCGCCGGCTGGAACGACTCCAACATGGCCATGGCGACCCCGAGATCCCCAGGATTCCCTGATGGCTACGATACTGCTGAGGATACGGAGTCGGATGCGGAGCCGCTCTGCATGATGAATGGGGGCTGGGCTGGGCTGGTGACGCGAGAGGAGGAAGACGATAGGGAATTAGAGGGAATTATTTTTGATTTGCAAAGTCCGCGGACATATGTTGAGGATGAAAATGAGGAAATCCGGAGTGCGGTTGAGAGGGAGATAGTTCACGGGGCGCCGTGGGAGGGGGAAGAGGAGAGGGGAAGGACTCTGGGGAGATGGTGAGATGGTGAGATGGGTATGGAGTTATGATCAGGGCTTGATTATTTGTTAGCTGGCTAGCTTTTTGGTTCTTTCTTTTTTGATTGTCTTGTTTTATTTTTCCTTTTTCTTTTTTGATTATTTATTTTTGCTTAGATACACCCACATCTGCAGTTATCTTATGAATTACGAATTCTTTTTCCTCTCATTTAATCTTCTCTATCTACACAATCATCTTCCCTGTTCATTTATGTTCTAATATTCCTTGCCTATCTATCTAAAACTTGACACTTGACTTCCAAGATTCGCTTCTACATGCAAAATGAGGCACATGCGCATTAAATATTCCCCTTCTCATCACCCACCGACTTGCTTCTATGGCCGTGCTTCCATAGGGTTGGCGAGGGTGTGAAACCGCAATTGATAAGCGGGAATTTATTCACAAGCATTAACTGTGAGGCGTAAGACGGCGTAGGGATAATGGATGAAGAAAAGTTTGTGATGGTTAAAAATAGAAATTGTTGTTATTGTTGCTGTTGTGGGAGTTGGAGGTTACACAAAATCTTCCGGAAGGAAGATTTTGGTGTTAGTGGATCCTTTGGAATTTGGAATTAAAGACAACAAGAGAATATACAAAATAGTAAATAGATTTTATTGGAGATTGACAAATTAGAAATTGATTTACATCAATATCATTTATGTGGAAATTTTACAATTTACTCAATATAAATATACTCAAAATCACATAAAACACCCCCATTTACTGGCCAGTTCCACTGCCCACTTCATGTCTTTCTCGACCCCAGGCCTGCGCCTACATTCCCGCCCTCCGCTTCCAGTCCTCCACAAATCTCCAAGCATCCTCTTCTCTCCAAACTTCTCTCTTTGGCCTTGTCGGTGCATGCATTACACTCTCAACCCATTTCATGGCCCACTCTCCTCCTATCCTCTCGTCTCTCGTCACTGCCATAGCCCAAAACTCACCCAGGCCCTCATCCATAGGCTCACATTCCCACATTCTGTCATCTCCAGGCTTCACATAATACCCATCCATCCAATTTAACATCTGCCCTGTCATTTCCATCATCGCCTCCTCTACCGTATCGTGATACTCTATTAAGCTTTTAACCGACTTGGTCAAGTACGCGTCAGACGCCACGTGGTCTAGTGCCTTAGCAAACGACCAGGCGAGAGCCGCAATGGTGAGGACGAGACTGGGATAGGCGGAGCGGAGGGCTGTGAGCTGCGGGTTTTGGGGCAGCCGGTTGCAGAACATGGCGTGCCAGGCGTCGTCAAGGTCACGTTGTTGTAGGATGAGGAGGTGGCGAAAGGCTGTGTGGAGTTGGGCCGTGATCATTGGGGGGCAGGGCCGGTGTGCGGGGTGAGGAGAGATGGTTTGGGGGATAGGCGGGGTGGGGAGTGGGCCTATGCAGGAGGGTTGGCCGGTAAGGCAGGCTAGCCATTTCAGTGGTTAGTAGGATGTCCTCCATTACTTGGAATTACAGAGACGTGAGATACTTACAAAGTGTGAAGCAAAAGTTAGAGACGCTGCCGATGAGGCGTTTATACTGAGCCACCGTCTATGGTCAAGCACTTTAGTTAGACTCCATCTCGTCATAGCCATGTTCTATCTTCTATATCCGGATAGTTACTAACATAAAAACTCAGCAACGTATCTTGCATTGCCTTCAACGCCGGGACCTTTGCTCCCCACACTGCCGCATTCTTTGCAGACCAAATATCCAAACTCCCTACCAAACTCTTAACATCCTTAATCGCCAACCTTGCCACCTCCACCTCCACAGCTCTCCCATCTGCACCCCTCAAAAACACCGCTGTAACATCCTTCTCCCCAGGCACAAATCGCCCCGCCGTCACCGGAAGCTCTGGGACTTCTGGGACACCTGGCCCAGGAATCTTTCTAATTGTCAGGGTAATCGGTGTCTCACGGGCCACGGAGCCGTGCGGGGCGATGGCTGGGGCGAGCGGGATGGTTAAATTGCGAGTGGAGAGGAGCTCGGTAGGAAGGGCGTGGAGGACGGTCTGGGAGGTGATGAGGGGGAGGCGAGGGGTAACGGAAAGGTAAGGGGGGGAAAGGAGGGTGGGGAAGACGGTGGGGGACCATGTGGGTTCGGCAATGCGGCCGGGGGCTAGTTTTCCTTTTTTTTAGTTTATAGGATTGGTGACAGCGGCAGGAGTGGGGAACTTACCATAGGAGACAGTGAATTGGTCGGTGAGTTCGGATTCTAAGGAGGAGTTAGCTTAGAGGGCACCAAACAGGGGCTAGAGGGCATGGTTTGGGGAAGACTTGCTGGTGAATTTGATGTCAGCGTTGGCTCCATGGAAGATGGTGGTGGGAATGTATGGTTGTTCTTGTGTTTGTTGCCGCCTCTGCTCTTTTTGCCTCTGCTGCTTTTGCTGTTCTTGCGCCTCTTTTTCAGCCTTGGCCTGCTGCTCAGCTCTGTAAGCCTTTTTCCACTCCTCGAACGGCATGGCACGGTCTGCGAAAGGCATGATGTCGGCAACTTGAGGGCAACTTGAGGGCAACTTAAGAATCTATCTAACGAAATAAAGGATCATAAAATATAAACAGTAACAAAGATGAACCAAGAACAGAATATAAAAATCAAAACCAACCTTCCTCCATTTCCGTCTAGGCTGTCCTACTTATAGAAATCCTACCTTACCCACTCTGTCTTGCTTCCCTCTGCAACCCTTTCCCCTCCCTTACTTCATCTGCTCACTAGTAATCGCCCGCCCATAACCTAGCCTGCTTGTTGTATGACGATTTCCTTTTCAATCGAGCGGCAGCCACAAAGTACGTAGTGTCCCCGCGCTAACAGGCTCGGCATGTGCTTTCCCGTTTGTGGGGGTAGGATCCGAAGAAACTGCCAAAAAGAAAATAAGTAAAAAAAAGTAGAGAATAATGGCGGAAATTAGTAGATAGCCAGCAAGGAAAAAATTATGTCGTTTTTTTTTCCCGGATTCTTTTTCTTTTCCTCTTTCTTGGTTGGCGTGGTTGACGTGGTTGGCGTGCTTAGCTGGCTGGCAATCGCTTGCTTTTGCTTGTTCATGTCCAGATATTCCTTTTTGTCCTCATCCATCGTTGCTTCTTTATGCCAGGAAGGATTCATCAGGTGGCACTATGTAGGCGAACGAATCATACATTAAAAAAAAGTAGAATCCACAGGGAAAAACAAAATCAAACACCAATTGCAACATCAACAAACCCTTCTCTTACTCGGCTCCATTGTTCATTGCTACATAAACCACGAAATCTGCAGGAAATATCACCTTTTTTCTCACTTTGGCTGCCATAGCGTTACACTATTGTCCCTCATACACTGCCTTCCTAAACTGCGCCTAATGCTATGCTTTGTACAAGTCGGTCACCTCAAAAAACGGAAGGAGTATAGCCTTGATCGCGCACAGTCCAATATACCTTATTTACACTTTACCAATACATGCTTTCGGCTCTAGGTAGTCAGGTCGGCATGTTGCTTGTGATGACTTGCAGATGCATACGCGCCGGACTGGTCTACTCATTTCTTGCTAAACCTAGCGACTAGACAGCAAGGAAATAGTCTCAGAGGGGCTACTCGCACCTTTATACAGTTACTGCTGATAGTTGGTGTATAATAGACAGTTTGGCTTGGTGAGTGGCTAGACATACATACGTACATAAATATATATATATATAAATACATACATAAATACATACACACACATACATACATCATATATACATCTACATGTATAGGATAGATTTCTATGGACCTGGTGTCAGTGATCTTAATCAACACACAGAATACACAGGACATATACAACTTGAGCCTTCTCTACGTCTTACATTAAGATCGTGAAATCACGACTTTTTTTTTCGTCTACAATATAAAATATCAAACTACATACTTGTGTTGCCCAGCAAATTTCCCTTTAGTTATCTTCATCCTATTTGCTAACATCTGCATCTTGTTAATCGCACCACGCACAGTACTTTCAGCAACCCACCCACCTGGACAATCCCCAGCTAGTCACCCCGTCACCTGCGACAATATTCATCTCTGCCGAGGAACTAGAAGAGGCCCCAACTAGAAAACCCCTCACCACCAATCTTGTACACTTTGCTGGAAACCCTGTTTACCAGTCCCGATAGATACCCCACACCCACCGGCATTATGTGGGGGCTCTAGTACTACAGTCACAGCAGGACTCAAACACCACCCAAATACCTAGATTCCATATGTCATTCTCTCCCTCTGTCAAACTCCCATAAGCAAAAAGCAGATCACTCGGCCAATCCGCCAATCCTCGGGATCTTCCCTCTCGTTATCCATCTATCTACCCATCCCTTGCTCCCTTCCCCCTGCCCTCTGCTTGCCTGTCTCTCTCCAACACAATATCCCATCGCAGCCCAACACAATCCACCAGACAACAACTCCATGCATGTCTCAAATCTCTCACATTCCCCTTACAACGAAGCCCTCTCTCATTCCGGAAACAATCTGCCCCCGTGGCTGGCCGGGCGCAATATCCATCGTAACCTTTCGATGGCTAACGCCCGCTAATGTCCCTCTGTGATGTGTCACGTAGAGATTGGCTATGAGTTGATTGGGTATTCGGCTCAGTGAAGCGCAGTGGACAGTTACGCTAGGGAATGGAGGGAGGCAATGTTGTATTATCTAGGGTGAGTGGGTTGCTGTAGATGGCAGTAATCGATAATTAGGTAAGAGAAGAATAACTAGGAGGGAAAAGGAAGAGATAGAAAAAAAAGAATGTCAAAATTGGGACTCCCAAATTGGAGATCATGATGGGAATTAGAAACGATAATTTATGTTTGAGAGATCGGATCGAACTGGCTGAACAACCATGTAAACTCTTAATCTCTTACCTACGCACAGAACTTGCATTCATCCTTCCCTAACCAACTCCCGATCTTCCATCAGATACAACTTGACACATCATCACATAAATCTTAATTGGGCTAGGCTCTAAATTCAGAAAGAACGTCATCTAACAAAGTTAAATCGCAACCTTCCATCCATGAAACAATAGGAAAAAAAAAACAATAAGATAGCTCGCACTGTAAAATCACACAATTACTCTACACACATGTCAAGAGTGTCAAAGGTATCATAAGTTCTTGCTTTATTCAAATGTAACCCCGGTCACGTGATTATATATTCCCTAGCTTCGCAACGTGAATGAAGACAATAGTGAAATTTTGAATTTACTAAATATTCTCCAAAACAACATCAAATCATTAATTTTGATTGATTTCACCATAAATTTAAAGTTTATTCATTAGAAAATACATCGCCAAGTCATCAATTGGGGATTTGTATGCCTACAAAAGATATTGCTCGGTGTGCACTTGCTTCAAGGTTTGCTTTAATTTCTCACATATAACTGGTGATTGGTTCTGGGGTGCCTTGGTTAACCAGCCATCACTAGAACCATGAACGTCATTATCACCATTATCATATGCAGACTAACAATTCCCATGCTCCAGATATTAACTCCTATCCCATCCCAATATATCCTGTTTGGGCTAGATCCGCCAGCTTGTCACAGCCTAATTATCCCTTTTTCTGCATTGCTGCCTCATGGTTGTCAGCCATGCACCAGTTAGTAGTTTTTCCATCCATCAAACTTGGTTATCCGCGTGTGTCTTGGCCGTGAGGATCACCCGCTTCTGTGTAGCGACGCAATTGTTTACCGTGACGGTCAGCTGGCCCTTCGTCCCTTGGCTTTTGGTCATTTAGTCGAGTTAAGTCCCGCTGGCGAATCCGATTGCCGGGGAACATGTCGGGATTTCGGCTACAGATCAATTATATTGATCACTATCAGACGAGACCAACTAGACATGATCCTATTTTGAGGAATGATATTTCGGAGAGGGATCATATGTTCTTGCCTGAGGTGCCGGTAATTAGAATTTTTGGGGTGACGGAGGGAGGGCAAAAGACCTGTGCTCACGTTCATGGTTTTTTCCCGTATGTGTATGTCGAGTATACTGAATCTTTGGGCCGAAAGGAAGGTTAGTTATATATGTATTTTGAGATTTGAGAGCTATCACTTACTAACAAGTCGCCTGGAGTTGATGCATATATCTATCGACTGCACGTCTCTATCGACCATGCTTTGGCTTTAGCCGTCAAGAAGCCGCATACTGGCCATTTCCCTCCACAGTTCCGTGAGCCGAAGTTTGTTGCTAGGGTCACATTGGTCAAGGGAGTTCCATTCTACGGGTTCCATGTCGGCTATCGTTTCTTTCTGAAAATTTACATGTTGAACCCGGGTCACATGACTAAGCTGACAGAGATGCTACACAACGGTGTCATCATGGGTACCAAGTTCCAACCATACGAGGCTCACATTAAATATCTGTCGCAGTTCATGATTGATTACAACTTATTTGGCTGTGATTGGATGGATGTTGACTCCGTGTTCTTCCGGGGTCCACTTCCGGTACCTCCCGGAGACGCAGACCCGGACCCGGAGTCGGAAATGGAACCTAAATCTTCAGACTCACATCCGGCCCTTTTCAATATCGATACTGTTGACCCGGAAACCATTACCAATGACCCCCAGCTTCCTCGGCTGTCCCATACACCCCTTGAAGTTGATATCCTCGTCCCTGCCATCCGGAATCGCCGACTCGTCCAGGAACGCCGCCTACATCATGACTTCATTGAACGGCTCCACCCAATCCCAGCATCCCAAAAGCTTGTTCCGTCTCTGGCCGCCCTTTGGAAATCCGAAGAGGAACGCAGGCGAGCGTTGATACCACCTGGGAGTTCCCAGTCTCCATTTCCACCGGACGTTTTGGCGAGTATGGCTCCAGGGAACCTGGTGGGGGATGGCACGGGGTTCATTAATGAGGCGGAGCAAAGGGAGTGCTTAGCACAGTTAGTGGAGGCAGAGTTTGACTATCGAGTAGTACCTACATGGGAGACGTTTGTTGAGGAGAAAGAGAAGGAAATAGAAGTGAAGACGGTCATGGAAAGTGTGGAGGATTTGTATGAGGAGAACTTGAGAGTGGCGTTGGGGTTGACACGGGAGAGGATGGGGTTAGGGGACGGTGTGCAGGTTGATGAAGTCAAGTTGAGTCAGAGTCAACCAACCCCGGAGGACGAAGAGGCCATGACTAACGAGGGGATTCATGGAGAGAGGCCCGAAGTTGAAGAAGAGACCGATGCACTAGATGTACCAGAAGCAACCGAGGACGAGATTGAGATGCTTTTGGAGTCATTTTCAGGTTTAGCCAGGAGTGGGTTGCGGCGTGGCGAGAAGAAGGAAATCCCAGTAGAGAACATGTTGTTGACACTAGCCGCCGAAGAACGATTCGCCCCAATTGTACATCACAAGGTGGGTAAGGCCAAGGCTCTCGGAAAACGCTTTTTCACATTATCTCCTACCACCGCTGAGGCGGAAGGAATTAGTTTCAAGCGAGTCAAGTTAGGCGAGGGGCCGTCATCCCCCGATACTGTTGTCAACCCGGAGGACCGCAGTAACGAGGTCATGCATTTCCCCGATATCCAAAGACACAGGGGTACCGAAGATTGCTCTAGCTCAAAACTAATGTCGGTTGAAAACTCCCTCCCAACACCTCATATTTCCCGGGCCCGAGACATCGGCGACCTCGAGCTCTCGGATAAGAAGGTGGCATTTAGGAATACTTCAACGAAAGGCTCTCGTGCTGAGGATCAGGCACTAGCTGTGATAAGCAGCCCCATTCTTGTTGGATCACGTATGGATCATCACCTATCTTTGGGGACCACTGGGGTTGAAGTTTCGGATGGGTGTTCGCTTTTGGGTATGTCGTCGCCAATGGCTGCTCAGAGTAAATCTGACCTTTCTACGCCAAGGAAGCCGAGTTATAGTCGATTTCTGACTCCACAAAGGTTTAGCAGCCAAATCACGTTATCTTCGCCGTTAGCGGCACAGAGGATTACTCCAGGATCGACGCCACGGCATCGAATGTCTCTACATGCTGACACAGGAGAGACTCAGACATTGGTTTTTGGGATCAAACCTCCAACTTGCTCGGAGGTTTATCATTCCTTTACACACCTAGAGCTGCCGGAGCAGATTCACCAAGAGCCGTTTTATGGCAAGGAGGTAGATGTCCCCAGTCGACCGCGCGAATACGGGGGCCGTGAATTTGTCATATTGGGAAAGACCTTGGAGTTTTTGCCAGAGTTTGATGCGGGGTGTTTTGTCGATGGGATCAAAGGGACACATAGACCTTGGTCAGATGCCGTAAATGCTAGTCCAGACGTTCGGGGTCGGGAGTCTGGAGTGACAAGTTGGGAATTCTTTCCGCCACCGCCTTCTTATGAAGAAGTTGAAAAGTGGAGTACATCCGAGATCAAGAAAAGGCAATCTAGGCGGCTTCCTCGAGCATCCTCTCAAATTGAAGGGCCGACGCAAAAATTGGTGACACCAATAACTAGGTCACAGCGGAGGCGGAATACAGGGATTACGGCAGAGATGAAGTCGATGTCGATTATGTCGTTGGAAGTTCATGTGTCAACACGGGGAAAGTTAGTGGCGGATCCGGAGAAGGATGCGGTAGTGGCTATTTTTTGGTCATTGCAGACCGATGCAAGCTATATTCATTCAGCGGACTCGTTTGACCCGGAGCCGGATGAGCATGGGATTGTCTCGGGAATTGTATTTGTGGAAAACGATGAGTTGAAAAAGACGGAATTGGCAGAGAGAATTGATAAGCAGACGCGATGGACTGTGTTGGCAGAGGAGACGGAGCTGGAGGCATTCATTGCGGTAGCGGGGATTGTCAGGCGATTGGACCCAGATATCATTACAGGTTTTGAGTTACATGGGGGCTCTTGGGGATATCTTTTGGAGCGCGCATCGATATTTTATGAATATGACCTTGCGGCTGACCTTGCTCGACTTCGTATTGATGGAGTTCCGGGGGCCGAGCCACCACGGGCGGATCGATGGGCGTTTACCAAGACGAGTACGGTAAAGGTTATTGGCCGACACGCAATCAATGTATGGAGGGCAATGCGAGGGGAGATGGCATTGTTACAATACACAGCTGAGAATATCGCATGGCATCTTCTTGGTCGGCGGATCCCGAAGTTTTCGGCGGCAGTGTTAACAGGATGGTGGGAATTAGGAACATCGCCGGCGGCGAGTTTCAGTGGTGGGAACAGAGCGTTGAGTCGACTGTTGAGGCATTACCAGGTGCGCAGCTTGTTGAATTTGGAGATTCTGGAGGCTAACGAGTTAATTTCAAGAACAAAGGAACAAGCGAGAGTCCTCGGTGTTGATTTTTTCTCTGTTGTCTCCCGCGGATCTCAGTTCAAAGTTGAGTCGATGATGGGGCGTATTGCTAAGCCCGAGAACTTTGTCCTTGTGTCGCCCAGTCGGCGACAGGTTGGGGGCCAGAATGCGCTAGAGTGTCTCCCATTAGTCATGGAGCCCCGGAGTGGCTTTTATGCGGACCCGGTTGTTGTTTTGGATTTCCAGAGTTTGTACCCGAGTGTGATGATTGCGTACAATTATTGCTACTCGACATTTGTCGGGCGGTTGGTCGGGGTCGGGAAGGCTGGGACGACCGAGCGAACTGGGATGAACAAGATGGGATTCACGCAGTATAAGCGGGAGAGCAGACTTTTGGAGTTGATTCAAGATAATATTACAGTATCACCCAATGGCATGCTGTTTGTCACGCCGGCGGTCCGGACGTCATTGTTGAGCAAGATGCTGCGGGAGATTTTGGAAACGAGAGTCATGGTGAAGTCAGGGATGAAATCAGCTGGTGATAACAAGGCACTGAGGCAGCTTTTGAACAACAGACAACTTGCACTCAAGTTTTTAGCAAACGTCACATACGGATACACATCCGCGTCATACTCCGGACGCATGCCATGCGCGGAGATCGCCGATGCGATTGTACAGACTGGCCGCGAGACCCTCGAACGTGCAATTGCAATAATTCATTCCCACGCGTCTTGGAACGCCGAAGTCATATATGGAGACACAGATTCTCTCTTTATTCGTCTGGCTGGACGCACAAAAGATCGTGCGTTTGACATCGCAGCAGAGATGGCAGCAGCAATCACGGAGGCGAATCCCCCGCCAGTGAAAATCAAATTCGAAAAAGTCTATTGGCCGTGTGTGCTACTGGCAAAGAAGCGATACGTTGGTCGCAAATGGGAAGACAAGGGACAGACTGAAGGAATTTTTGAAGCGAAAGGAATTGAGACCGTCCGACGGGACGGAATCCCCGCGGCGCAGAAGATGCAAGCGGGCGTCCTCGATCTTCTTTTCAAAACGGCAGACTTATCACAAATCAAGGAATACTTTCAACGGCAAGTCACCAAGATGCTGTGCGGTGAGGTATCGCCAAAGGACTTCCTATTCACCAAAGAAGTCAAGCTCGGCACCTATTCCGCCAACGCCGCAACGCTACCGCCAGCAGCCCAAATCGCCGCCAGCAAAATGCTCAAGGACCCCCGTGCCGAAACCCAACATGGGGAACGCCTCCCCTATCTAATCCTCTCCGGCGCCCCAGGAACCCGGCTTAACGACCGGACAGTTACTCCCACTGACTACCTCATGACACCCACCACCAATATCGATTATCAATATTACATCACACATAGCATCATACCTCCCATCGACCGCATCCTACTACCTTTAGGTGCCTCAGCTGCATCTTGGTTCCAAGAAATGCCCAAGAAATCATTAGTTGGTAATGCGTGGGGAAACCCCAATAAATCGACCACGTTAGCTCGATACCTATCAATCTCTCGATGCACCATTTGCAAACAAAGTATCCCGAACCCTCCCCTACGCACTCATGATATCCCGATATGTCTCCAATGTCTCAAGGACAACATCCGGTCTCTCCAGAGAGTCCAAAGACGAATGTCCGCGGTTAAGCAGACACTTGATGACATCGAGGTTGTCTGTCGACAGTGTGTTCTGGGGTCTGTTAATGATGAGATATCCTGTGAAAGCTTTGATTGTGGGGTTTTTTGGAAAAGAGTCAAGGAGAAGAATAGATGGGACATGACAGAAAGGGAAGGGAGCAAGATTGAGGAGAAGTTAGTAAATGTGGGGGAGTAGATTATGCGATAAGTTTCACTAGATTCATAGGAGATGATTATCATGATAATCACAAAAAGACTATAATGATAATGATGGGGAAGAAGAAGAAAATCATGTTAATCTAACATAACTAAATACCCGCTATACAAAAGAAAAGAAAGGAAAACAAAGAAAAATAACAACCCAACCATACCACACGAAGTAAAAACTTGAGACCCAACAAAGGAAATCAACAACAAGACAAATGAAAATGATATCGCCTCACCAATCCATCCACTACACTCTCCCTCTTACTGTCCTCTCCTCTTCCTCCCCTTGATGATGATGATGATGATTCTGATGATGCTGATGTCCTCCCCTCAAATCCACCCTACTACCCCACCGGCCTCCCCTCAACGTCCCCACATCATGCTTCCCATCACAACAAGCCCTCACATTTTCCAACCCTGCACCCTCCGTCTCCGCCCTCTCATAGACAACTCGTAAATCCTCTGCCGAATCATGCGCGTCCACATCCGAGTCTCTGGTCTGATACGACCCCGATGCCGCCGATACGACGCCTGACATGAAGCTGCGTTTCTTGCGGAGTGTCGATGTGTTGTGGGGGGATTGGCTGGGGTGGTTGGCGTGTGCCAGGTTTCCAGATGACGCACGTGACCTGAGGGTTGAGAAGGCGTTTCCCAGGCGGTTACCCAACGTAGTAAACGATGCCTTCTTCCCCAGGCCTCTTTCCCTCTCCTTTTCAACGGTCCCTGTTGACAAGGCTGGCGGCATGGCATACGTCGCAATGTGCTCCTCCTCTCTCCAGACACCCTCAGCTCCATCGATTCTCACAATATTGCCAGCAGCATCACCAGGCTCGTAGCCAACACCATCGTTGCGTCCGTCATTCCTAGGGTTCCCGGCGCCCATGCCGCCACGGTGCAAAAGGTACGAAAGTGCATTAAACCAAGTTTCGTGCCGTTGGCCCGTTTGGCAAGTGAATTTGACAGTGCCATCGCCAGTCATAAGAATCATAGATTTCCTGTGCAGGCCTGGGGGCATCGGATTGTCGTCAGTAGCGACGCGAACAGCCTCGATCCGGGCAGCTTTGCAGAGGACCTCAGACTTGCGAGAAAGCATTGGATTCTCATCACACCAGAAGAGCATTCGCATATACGGGTGGATCCAAAAGTATCTCCGTCTTCGGGTGCCATGTTGATCTCCATTGCGTCCAGCTCGTCTGGTATACTTCCAGACAAACTCTCCAATCATGGTTTCTGTCACTGCCATCATCATCCGGGGGTCAACACCGTGGCGCCCGTCAACACCCAGTAAATCTCTCGCCATGTCGAACCGTTGGTCAATCTCCGACGTAAACGAAGACACTGAGCTCTGCTGACTATGCACCGTGTTCTTACTGGGCGTCTCAACATACCCATGATGCTTCCATCTCAGACTACCAGTGCCATCGCCACGATCACGCGACGTAGCATGGCCTGATCCCGCCGGAGTCCTGGGTCTCGCCGACGACGCCGACCGATGCTGGTGCGCAGCTGGTGGCAAAATCTTCTCCCTAGTGCGTCTCGCTTCATCCAGCGATTGCCGAATTGACGAACTAGCTGCCCGCGTCATTCTAGGGCCCGGAATATTCTCCGCTTCATCGTAGCGGCTCGTCGGCGACAGACCCAACCCAATTCCACCGCTGCCCGACACAACGCTGGCCCCCATCCAATCATCAATGAGATCTGCCGTCACCATCGTCTGACACCCTGAATCCACCATCTTACTCCGCGGCACAATTGATGACGAAAAGCTACGGGCACCTCTTAGAGAGTTTCCAGCAACCTCTTTCAGCGGACTCAAAGCCTCCGGTGTCTCCCATCTCTCCGTCTCCTCATCCTCCAGCGATTGTCTCGTCTCATCCTCGGCAATAACAACTGCATCACGATCACTACCAATGCCATTGTTCTTTCCTGAGAATAAGGCCGCAAACCGCAGCCCATCGTCACTTGTCACGCCCGCGAACGGATTCTCTACTCCTGGTGGCATGACGAAGCCCGCCCGCTTAGGGCTCATAGGCTGCGGATTCATGGCTACAGCAGTAAGACCGGACAGCGACAATCTTGCCTGGCCAATGTTTTCGTGTCGTGGAGACACAACATCCTCACGAGCCACTGACTTTGAAAGCGAAACCTTCTGCAACGGCACGCCGTAATCCGCTGCCATATTGGGTAACTCAAATGCTGGCAATGCTGCCGCAATCGCAGGGGATGGACGACGCTTAACAGAAATGGGGTCAATATCGACACTTGAGAAGCTCAATCCACTAGCTGTTCGCATCTTGTTCGGCACAGAGATAGGCTCAGTAATCTCCATCGAAGCACGAGACATCTTGAACTCGGGGACAGGCGGGGAAACCCCACGAATCGGCGAGAATGACTGTTGCGAAACTCCAGAGAAGAGAAGAGATGATGGCCGCGAGCTCTCGGCGCTTATCGGCTCCATAGCCTCAGTCATCAACCCGGAAGTTCCAAACTGAGGTGCCATGCCACGCGAAGGCGGCGGCGCTGGGAAAATATTCTGCAGGTCAAAGGCCGAAAAACCAATGGGTGAGTACATCGCAGGAGCAACAATCTTGGGTGCCAAGTGAGTCGTCTCACTACGAGAAATGCCCAGCTCTGGACCAGGAGAGACCCGGCCAGCTTCTGGAGTTACTGTAGCATCGAACAGAGAAGACAACGCCAGCGCCCGGGGCGCAGGAGCACGTGATACAGCCTTCTTAGGGCTCAATTGCGCAACATCATCTGGCGCTGTAAATGACAACTCGGGCATTCTCCGCAACGACTCCTTCGGCACTGCCACTGGCTCATCATCATACGCGCCTTGCCAAACAAATGACATACGCGACGCCTTTGGAGCGCCTCTCAATGAACTCACAGAAACTTCGGGTTGAGGATCCGCCACGGTCGCTTCCAAGTGAGAGATCTTCAAAGCAGACCCCCTGGATTCAACTGCAGGCATTGCTGATGCCGGAATTGGCCACTCATCACGACTCTCAAATGAGCTCATAGACAGAGCAGCTGAAACAGCACGGTTAGCTTGTACAGGCTTCTGCTGCTGCAGACCCGAAAGCGATGAGAATGTCAGCGCCTTGCTGAACCCATTAAGCGGCTTGGAGAAATGAACCGGCTCGTGCGCTGTCTCTTGCAACTCCGAAAGGTTAAGAGACGGCCAGAATCCAGATGACACCTTAATCGGCTCGTCACCATACTCCGAGACCGAAACCATCGAGAGAGGACGAGCATTAGGAACTGAGGGAGCAGGCTCCTCAGAATGAACACCATAGTTAGAAATAGACAAAGTTGGTAGCGTAATCGACGACTTGCGGGCCAAGACCGGCCACTCAGTGATCAACTCGGTAACAGACAGAGCCAAACTCGGTGTCTCCTTGCGTCTAACGGGCTCGGAAATCGGCTCGTTAATGATCCCATCAAGGAAGCTCATCGTGATCTCGGGCAAGGACATGCGTCTAAGTGCCATGGGCTCGCCGTGCTCAACCGCGTTCTCAGACGAAACTGAAAGAATCGGCTTCGCAGCCGCAGGAACAACCTTTGGTGAGTCATCCAACGACGAGATCGCAGAAATGGCCAGCTCAGGCGCGGAAACAACGTCGCGGGTATGCACTACAGGCTCATGATCCAAGTTGGAGACAAGCGCCATTGAGATCATGGGAGCCACAACCTTCGGTTTGACTACAGGCACAGGGCTCTCCCTGGCAGCCTCAGAGACTAGAGATAATCCCAAGATAGGAGCTGCCGGCGCCAAGTGACCAATCGGCTTATCACTCCGTTCTTCAACTCTCTCAACCCACTTCAACTTGGGTGCCTCAGGAGTGATCCACGCAATCGGCTCATCATCAATCACCGAATCCATAACGACTACCGACAGCATGGGCAAATCATCCCCAAATTCAGTGTTAATGCCCTCGTCAACCATTAGCCGGCGCATCGAGTTAGGAATGGCCAGCATACGGCCACGATCAGGGTCGAATGGCGCTGCCATCATCGACAGCTGCGAGAACTGCTGTGGCGACACTGATTGGGCATGGTACAACGACTGTGGCGACATGGTACCTTGTCTGCTGGGCGTCTCCATCCACGACGAATCGTTATCCGACTGCATATCCTGGAGCTCAGCAAACAAAGATACATGGCCTACTCCATTCTGGGGAGTCCCAGTCGTGCTACTGTTAGTAACATAACTTGCAGGACTGCTCATGAAGTTGGGCTCCTCCGACGCTGTTCTAGATCTCTGTCCCAAGAGCCCACGGTTTTGAAGCTGTTGGTGGAACCGGTTAACAGGCAATGTTGGAGTACGCAGGGTCTTATCATCATCATCCGATGCATGGCTACCGAAGGACTCCCGAGCCGCCCGCGAGTTAATGGACCGAGGTCTGCGACGAGACGCCACAGCCTTGGAGGGCGACTCCGTCTCGGTCATGGCGTCAGAATCTTCAGACATCTCTTCAGCACCAGTGTGGAATCCCGTAGCATCAGTACCTGTGGGACTCATAAGAAGCTCTTTGTCGTCATCGTCGTCATCCTGGGCTTCATCGGCAGTCTCGAAGGCATCGCTAGTATCGTTGACATCCGACTCGATAGAGGGGACAACCTCATCACCACCACCAGCGCCGACAGACTTCCTCATCCTATTTACTGTCGGGCTAGGTGTACCAAAGAGTCTCCTGCTTGGGTTGGGTTTCACAAGCTCGCGATCATCATCATCGTCGTTGTCCTCCCACTCTTCGTCATCCAGGAAAATCTCCTCCCTGCTGCCACGCTGCGTTCCGAGCAATCTGGTCGAAGGTTTCCGGAAGTCCTTGTTAGCTTCTGCTGTCTTGCTCCGGCCCTTGCGAACCGTTACATTAGTATTAGCCGATGGATCCTCCCGCATCTTCTCCAGCTCATCTCTCAAATCCTGCAGAACTCTCCGCATCTCAAGCTTCTCAGTCTTCTCACGATGCAGTTGTGTGCGTTGACTCTGGATTGTGCGCTGCGCATGCATCAACGAAGTCTTTAATGTCTCCGACTCCAGCATGGAATGTCTAGGCGTGTTCTTGACCGGACTAGGGGGCGGCGAGTGTTCCGGCGTGGCATTCTCCGGGCAAGCATCGAGCTCAGTATCGCTCATATCATTCTCATCATCCCGTTCCAGTGCCCGGCCACGCGTCGCAGTAATGGCACGCGCCAGCTCCGAGTTCTGCTTGGCCAGATCGTCCATCTTCTTTTGCATGGCCGTGCGTTCCAGCTCAGCCGTAGCAATCGTCCGCTTAGCCGTGCCCATTTCAATATCATGAGCCTTAGCCTCAGTGGCCCGATCATCTAACAACTTGGCATGTGTCAACTTAACATCGTCCAGCTCCCGTTGCAGCGAATTCCGATCAGTAGTCAGAACAGCAAGCGACTGGTTGAGCTTTTCAAGTTTGTCGTTGGCATCCTTTTCGCGATTCTCGAGCTCAAATACACGAGTTTCCAAATTCCAGTTTTCCTCACGGAACCTGGTTTCGTTCTCATCGTGCGTCTTGAGCCGTTGGCGAAATGACTCTGTCTCCTCTTCGAGCTTGGCATTGGCCTCATTAGCCTCACGAAGCTCGGCTTCACGTTCGGACAGAAGTGTCTGTAATTGGCGAACTTGTTGAAGAAGCGATGTGCTGATGTCGGCGGCAAATTCAATATCCTTAAGGCGATTCGCGGGCTGATTGCGTAGTCGTCGGTTGCTGGGAACTGTAAGTTTCGTTGGTGAGCCAGCGGAAGTAGATTCAAATTTTGAAGGAGAAATTGATCGCTGCAGAGTGAAAATTAAATTTGTGCGCAGTTAGTAAGGTTTCTTTTCATATAAAAGGTACGAAAAAGGGCATGGTGATTATATGCCAAACAAGAAGTCGCGATCCTCTCGTGTTCAGCAATTTAGGAAAACGATGCTTGTTTGTACTTCAAACTCAAATACAAAGGAATCAACAAACTTACTCTTCCACGTGTCTCTGGAACAAAAGGTGACCCTGGGTTCTCGTTACTTGGCACTCTTTGCCTTGGCATGAACGCCCTCGCTGTCTCCTTAACTACGTCATTGAACTCCTTCTCGATCTCGTTCAACTTCGTCCTTAACTGCGGCGTTATCTCAGTCTCTCCCTTCATTTCCTCCACCTTCTTCAATTCCTCAAGAACCTGCTGTCTCTGCTCCACCAACTGTGTCCCTAATCTCCCCGTCTCCTCCAGCCGCTTGTCTGTCTCTGCCAAATGTGCCTCCAACGCCCGCCTTGCTTGGCCCGGGGAAGCTCCCGGTCCCAAACTGAAAGCATGTGCATCAAATGCCGAGAATCGTTGCCGCGACCGGATTGGTGACTCGTTGGAGTTTCCCGCTGGTGACCCAGACATGGAGTCGACATCAATGGAGGCATCTGAGGGGAATTGGTCATAGTTTGGAGATGCAAGGGGAGACGATAGGTCATGATGGAGTGTGGTGGTATCTGTGAAAGGGTCGGTGCCGCCAGCGAACGAGGTCGCGGCGGCGAGCGAAGGTGTTGGCCGCGGGTGGGGCACCATTGTTCTTAAGGGGTGTTGCGCATAGGCGGGGGGGATATGTCGCGTCGAAGTTTGTGTAGTTTTCGGGGTTGTCGCTTTATTTGGATCGTAGGTTGTCTAAATAGTGGGTGGCCGTGAATGACGGGTGATGGTTTAGTTCCCAAACAAAGGAAACCAAGTCTAATGAAATTCAATTGAAAAAGCAAACGATGATGTCCTCTCAAAAACCAGTCGTCGCAAAGCAAAGATGCCCTAATAAACCCAAGAAAATGAAGGAAAAAAACGAATGACAGACAATCTCTAATAAAAGAAGGGAAATAATATAAAGAAAAAAAAAAGAAAATGGACGGGAATCGATAAAATATCGGATATCTCGATAATCCCTTGCTTCGAACTACAGCTCGGAAAACCCAAAGCCGTGATGTTTAGCTGTTGGCGTCGTCACAAGGTTAAACTCGCGACGGAGATTGTTCTTCCTTTCGCTCTTTCCTTCTCGTTGGTCAACAAGAAGTACCAAAAGGAAACTAGACCCACTTTGATAAGTCACGTACAATCCAAAGCGAGAAACTACTCACAAGTGGCCAATGGGTGCCGGGGAAAATAGTAAGAAGCAAAAAAGAATTCAAGGAAGAAAGAAAAAAATAAGAATTCGGAAGGAAGTCCGTGTTGTCTATCCAATTAATTAGCCAAGAAGTCTTGACTATTTCTCAATCCGCTGTCTTCCCGTGTTGTGCTTGAGCTGAAATTCGTGAATACAATGCCACAATAATGCGGTCTGCATTAGCTTGTAACAGCTCCTAGCCAATAGGAAACGATTGATGAACACCCGTCAGTGCGTTTTTTCCTGCTTCCACTATAATTGTCTGGATGTTATGGAAGGTGCAGAATGATGCAGGTGCGGGTTCTGGCAGGAGATTGAATGGAAATTGGATAATATAGGAAGGCGACGTAGTATATACGATATTAGAAGAATATAAGGGAAGAAATGGAATGGAACAAAACTAATGACAATGGCAATGCAAGCTAGACAAAAGAAAGTATTAAATGATGTAAATAAATATGACAGATAGAATAAACGAGAGTATGAATGATAGCATGTAGGAAACTCCAAGACAAGAAAAAAGAGTGAAGATTTCAGATTACAAAAAAAAAATATATGCATGAACTGTCACTGCTAACTAACTTGACAACTCGCTCCCTCCTAACTTCTTCTCGTCCCTTCTCTTCTCTAAATCAACCAGTCCCTCTTTGTTCCTAAAAGACGCGCTTCATGCACGCCCTCGCAAACCCTCCCGCTTTCCCTGCTCATCTACCCATGACACAAGGCCAAATAAGGCGACAATACGCCAGTTTCGCCCAGGGTATTCTTCAAGCGAAGGTCCAATGATTTCAGAAAGGAGTCCATCAAACCCGTGTTTGCTTAAAACCCTTCTCACGACAACTCGCAATCTCCAATCTCTGGCATCATCTATCAACTACTTTTTTTCTTCTTTCTCTCTGTCTTTATTGTTTACATTTCCCCCTTCCCAAATAACAACTCGTAACTATTTACATACTGATCCTTCCTACCAATCGCTAACCAAATTCCCCACTTTCTATAGGTCACTAATATCATCAAATCCCCCCCATCTTAATCGCCAAGTTTGCTCCCTTCTATCTCCCCACTTAACCCCCTCACTACCCTAAAGTGCTCGCATCATTAATCAAACTACCCTGCCCCATTTCCACCTCCGCCCCAGCATAAATCACCCACCCTTCACGAAATTACATCAAAGCGTGGTCACATGACAGCGTGTATAGATCTTTGTTTTATAACCCTAATTGATAATACAGTCTCAATCCGTTTTTAATACAAAGACAGAGTATCACGGGTATTCATAATTTTTACCGCATATGCTAGGGACATAATTAAGACAAATTCTCATCCAGTAGCATATAACAATACTAACATATAAAACCACACGCAGGTATAGACACAAAATTCAAAAATCCCTTGCATGATGTTCTATCGCTTGTATCTATGTCTTTGCGTAAATGTATCTGCATAACACCATAACTTACTTACACGTCCTACACACCGCCGCCCTGCCCGATCTGATCCAACTGTCCACCCAATTAATCACTATTAAGCAACTAACCATCTCGCAAATTGAAGTTCATAGGATTATTCGTCCCTGAATCCTGAAACGCTGACTAATCCAACTTCATTTTAGTATCCGCCGGCTAAAGAGTCACGTGCATAACCAATATATTGGGTTCACACAACCCTAGGACGCTTGAACGACATGTCATCGGCCTTAGGAACAACCAAATAAGTGCGACTGGAACTAGTATATATTTATTTAAACATTATTCATAAATCATTAAGTACTCTTGACCTTGTTGTCTGTTGTATCCCCATTCATAAATCGTAAATTTGGTTCTTATCACCATCTTCATAACCCCGCCCATCTCAATCGATGAGTCCTGTTCTCCACCAGACACCCCCGCGCCCTACTATACCCTCTACCACTGTGTTATTTCTGTCCTGTGGATGTACAAATCCCTTACCACTTCCTCCTCGATAAGTACCCCACCCATCGTCACCCTCAGTCCCGCTTACGCGGTAATCACCCTCGTTATCCGTCTCAGTATCCTCTCCAGGGCTGCCATAACCTATAGTCTCATTACCATATAGGTTATCAACAGACCGAAGAGCCCACGCCAACGCATCATTTCCTTGATATTCGTGGTTTAAGAGGCGGGTTGAGTCGGAGTTCGTCGCAATCAATGTGACGTCCGGTGTTGACAATCTTGGAATTGACCTTGGCAACAATGCCCTGGGAACCTCCGGAGACCCGCCAGATAAATCGGCCGCGACGATAGTCCCCGCCGCATGCTCTACAATCCCACTAATATTCTCGCCCTCATCGGGGATTCCGTTTATCCAGCAAAGACGGTCAACCCAGATATATTTTACACCCAAGCTGATAGCCACCCGCACGGCATCTTTCCAGACTGCCGGCAATCCAAACCATGGAATCTCCTGCCTATTCCTCTCTAATGTCTCTGAGGTCGTTTCTGACCCCTGTACAGTCCCCGGGGCTCCTATTGGTCCATCATGAACGTGAAGGGACCCGGGACAATAGGAAACCACAAGATAATTCCCACGATTCCCTGGGCATGAATCCACAATACGGATAGCAAGCCCGTCACCTGGACCCCAGGCACCCTTAAGCCGGGAGATCTCAACGAGACGACGAGGGAAGAATGATGTGGAGAGAGAGCGACAGAATTCTGGGGGACATTTGCATGCCTTTGTCCAGGGCATTATTTTTGATGAGGTTGTTGGACGTGTGAGGTGGTGGGATAAGGGGAGAGATAAAGGTTGAGGTATTGGTGGTGGGGCTGAGGGGTCTGTAGGATGATGGAAGAGGAGAGTGCGGAGAGGTGTTGGGTGAGAGTAAACTTGTGTTAGAAGAGAGAGAGAGGCTGGAAGTGGAGATGGTGGTGGGGATGTAGAGGAAATGGAAGTGGAAGAAACTGGAGACGATATCCCGAGATGTGAGCAATAAGGGCATGGACCTGCCGATGGCTTTAAATGCCCAACGTGGAGTGGGATATCTTTGAAAGAGTCAAGTAGAGATTTATTTAGTGGTAGTGAGGGTGTATTTAAAGCCGGTGTTAACGATGCCATCTCTGGCGTGTCGTGGGCTGTGTAAACCGAGGTATCGGAGCAAAGAGAAAATGTAGGAGATGACTCCCGAAAAGACCACATGGAAGAATCGGCGGAAGATGACAATGAGGGAGCGGAGTCCAAGAGGCTAATGGAGGACGATGGATGAAGGCGGCGATAGGAGATGGCGATAGGAGAAGGCATGAAGATGAGCCACTTTGGGGCTACTAAGAAGAAGAGACAAGAAAAGAGAAGAATATTCAGTATGTCCTAAAACAAAAAATATATGAGAATAACAGAGGGGTGTAAACAATAATAGCTGTCAATATCAAGTTGTGATACAGACTTGGTAATAGACAGAGACGGATGAAAGTGTAGGTAGTGTAGGTAGTGTAGGTAGTGTAGGGAAATGTAGTGATAAGAGACTCCAAAAGAAAACAAATAGGAAAACACAAAGATCAGAGAACCAAAACAGAAAAACAAGATGTCGATCTTCTTCTTCTTTAGAAGTATAGGGCTTAGTTATATTTAAGCCTGGCAGCCAAAAAGTTTGCTGGATGAAAAATAAAACCAGCAAATTATTTAATAGTCAATATATAGTTGGGTCTATATGCGGAAGCACTGACAGGACCGGGCCAAGGTTAGTAAAAGATAATGTAACACTCAAGTGAGGTAGTACTGTAGAGTATTATGAAAACAACCTAAGGCAGCTTATAAAGCCACAAGCAAACAGCCAACAATCCGAGCCCAGTCGCAAACACTCCTATGATCCAAGCGTGGGGACCCCCAGACTAAATAAAGCGTATAGCACAATACACGTTGAGCATTCCTCATCAACTGGGACGAGATCGAGGACAAGAGGGTGAGAGGGATGAATAACAGAAATCTGGTTGACCATTCAAATAGCGAGTGAGAGCCAACCAGCCAGAAAACCGACAAGCCTGTGAAGCGAGGAATAGTAGTTGGCGCCGCAAACAGATATTGATTTTTATTTTTATCTTTTTACTTTTGTTTTATTGTCTGGTGTGCATATGAGAAAACAGAGTAACGGTTCAGCTGGCTGGCGGTCAGCAAGAGAAGGAAGGGTGATAATGCATTGGGTGGCGGGTGGTGATGCTAGGGGTAGGGTGGACGAGGGCGGGGGGGCATGGCTGGTGTCTCATTTGGCCGGAGTTGGGGAGAACAAGATGGAAGACGAAGACAGAATGGGAGATCTAGAGAATGATAGCGGCAGATAGATGAAAGCAGCCAGTTGGGGAGGGGAACAGTCAAGTGGAGAGCACAGATGGATGGACATAAGAGTGGAAATTGGGCGTTGGTAACATGATGACGTTAGGGAGTATCGTATATTGTGGTAGTTGACAATAGGTGGGAAAACGGATCAATGAAAAACAGAAAAAATCAAGACAAACCAAGACAAATCAAGATAAATCGTGACAAAACTTACGGAATAATGATAACGATGGTGATGCAATGGTGTTTGCTTCGGTGCGAAATGGCACGGTGAGAGATTGCCGAGCCCTCACCGACAAGCGAGGCACACCACAACTTTCAAACAGGTTAAACTCAAGAAAAGAAGAGAATACAAGCCACCGAGTCCGGGGGAGATGACTAGTGCAAGTGGAGTTGGACCAAAGAACCAAGTGTCAAAGCACTAAAGCAATATCTCGTGTATTGATAGGTACCTGCCGCAAATTCTCTCCAGTGCCTGGGCTCAAATGTAATGTAATCGACCAGAAAAGGATCACCGTCACTCACGGTAGTATCGAAAGTAGAGTATCAGAGAGGCGATGGATAGTGTGAGTCGCAAGTGGCCATGCAGGGTAGTAATATGTGGGTTGGGATGGGCGGGCGGTTGAGCGGTTGTTTGGGGCTGGAGGGGATGGTTGCAATTTATGTAGACTTATGTAGGGATTGTGTGAAGGGATGAAAGACGACGAAAAGGAAGAAGAGGACTAGTGAAGTAGAGTTCGAAGAAGAAAAAAAGAGAAGAAGAGGAGAGGAATAGAGAAATAAGGGAACAGAGTAGAAGGAATAAGGTTCCAGAACTGGATGGGAAACAAATGTGAGTTGGCGATGTCTGGGTAGGTGTGGGAAATGGAAAGAAGTGAAAAGTTTGACGCAAATTCTTCAATCAATAATCGCAATTACTTCAATTCAGAGTAGGAATTATTTACCTGTCACAATTTTAAATTGTTTCTCATTTTTCTTTTTGATTACTCGACAGGAAACACTCTTCTGACATCATCAAATGACATCACTTACCATTTGCCACTAGGTTCTTCTTCTCCCCATTCAATGACCACCAGTTTTATATTTTTCTCCTCAGCCCTCCCTCGCTCTCCATGGTTCCATCGCCACCGTGCACTGGCCTCCCATCGTGTTCCTTTATTGGCTCCGAGTGGGTAAACTGTGTCTAACAACCTTCTATATATGGTTCTACACTGTCTCTCGTGATTCCCTTTATATAAATGTATTCCCCCGTCCTACGTCGCAGACGGCAGAAGAATGGTGAGTATCTAGATCTGACGTAGATGATGGAGACGAGAATACGACGGATTATGGTGGGGGTAGAGAGGATGATTGGGCGTTATTTGTTGGACTGCTGATTTTAGCGGAGTGATGAGAAACTGAGTGTGGGTAGTGAAGAATTGTCGATGACGATGCGGACACCCAGGGATCACGGTGCACTACTACTAACTATTTGTTTTTCTGACAGGAATAACTCTCAATGGCTTTCCTTGCTTACTAACTCATCGGCTACCAACCCAATACGAAGACCAAACTTATCCCCGCCCCTAAACATTACTATTGCACCTATCCCCTTACCTTTTCATACTTGTCCTCCACCTTCTCTGCGACCTAGGAGCGGTGAAACCCCTGCTCATAGATGACCTTACTTGCATATCAGATCTGTGACGTCATATATGACATCACCCGGTGAGCCCCGGTGAAGACCAGCCCTAATACCCTCGATGCTCCACTATATATTCAATGGGCCCCTCCCGGCATGGAACCCGGAGACACGACGTTGGTGTATGGTGGAACTATGCAGTGCATATTAATGTAACCAAGCATAAGTGTGTTGACAGCGACAGAATCTGGCACTAAGAGCAAAGGCACGGAGGACTGTAAATTCGATTTATTGATTAAAAAAAAAAGAAATACAGAGATGTGATGGTCCTTGCGTAAGCTGAAGGGTCACATGGCTGAGACCTTGAGATCACTATCTTAACTAACAAAAAACAGTAGGAAATCGAATACAAAAAGTCAAGAACAAAACAGCCCCAACAAATAGAGTATAACGGACAAAAGAGAACCCAGCCCAAAGACGAATAAAAAGGATAGAAACAAAAAGGAAATCGATACCAAAATAAAAAGGACATCGTCTACAAAACTTGACTGCCTGGCCCCGTTACACTAACGGCCGGCACACCATTCCCTCCGGTACTACTATTCCCCTCCAAACCCCGCTTCGGAATCTCAATAACCGGCCAACTCTCTGGGCATCCCTTCAACGTACCATCGGCGTCCCAAACCGGATGCAACCCTAAGGGGTTCATCTCTGGTCCCTCGCCATCCCGTCCCCTTCTCATTAAAGCTTTTCTTCTCGGCCCCGCCGGCACCAAAGCACCGGGAGTTGTGCCAACAGCCGGTGCCGATGGTCTACGCGTATTCCGTTCAAATCCTTCAGAACGACCGCCGGAACGAACAGTCATGTATGAGGCAGAGACATCGCCAAGCCCAGCGTGTTCTAGGAATTGTAGTGTATTGGAAGGGAAGGCAGCGCCCGGTGGGAGGACCAAGCGGGGCGAACCAATGTTGACATATCTAAGGACCGGTGATAGACCGAAAAGTTCAAGGTCTTCGTCGGCCAAGATGTCCCTAAAGGGGTTCTTATTGTCGATTTCACGGTGAGACCGTGCTGTTCTCGGGCGCGAAAGGTTGGGGAGGATTAGGGAAAGCGGCGTTGAGGTTGCGCCCTGGGGGATAACAATAATGCCCCAACGACGCGCGGTAGCTACAGCAGTAGCGAGATCTAAATCTGCGTCACGAGCGGCTTCGCGGAAAGCTCCACTTTCTTGAAACGAGTCGACGGACCCGTAAAAAGACCACCAGATTCGGCCGTTGATGTATACGGAAGGAATAGGCTCGTCACTGGGAAGTTCTGGGGGTACAGGCAGTGATAATTGGGACATTTCGACAGTAGGAGTAACGACATCATCCTCGGGTGCTGACTCAGAATCGGAAATCAAAGTATAATCCTCTTCAAAGTCCCGACGACGTGCAGCAGCCTCAGCCACCATGGCGGTAAGTGAAGGTGTTGATGTGGAAGAGGTTATGGATACAGCGTCAGGGTGATCCCAGATGCGCATTGTAGAGTCGGCGATGACTTGGGACAAGGTCAGGGAGCTTTGGTCCTCGGAGTGCCCCGTCCATTGCGAGCTTGTAGAGAAATTGGGGGATAACGGGGGCGTTGCGACACCGTGGACCATCCTGGTGGTGACAGGCTTTTCAGTGGGGAATTGAGCGTCATTTTGAGGACCAGGGTGGACTAGATGCATACCACGGCGCAAGCACTCTGTGAGGATGGTCAAGTCCCGTTCGATATCGACAACTGGCGGGACATCCTCGGGGGTCACTTGGGGCTGGGTACCCTGTCTAATCACCGATTGATAGCCTAATCTTGCCGGACTCCTAGGAGGGATCACCATAGTCTGTCTATTCCGTGGGGGAACCATTGGCGGGGCCATGTGGCTAGTTTGCATGGCCGAGGAGCCAGCCGTAGGCCGTGAGCGACTCTGTGCCCTAACTGGAATCATGGAATGCCTGCCTCTCGATTCACGCTCTCTACTTGGAGATCTCGCAGCGCTCGTGAAGGTTCTGATCTCTCGAGAATAGCTAATTGGAGGTTTGTTTGAAGGAGTAGTAATGGGGACTTGAATTGCGGTGTTTTGCCGAGAGTGGGCGGGGCGATGGTGCATATGGAGGAGCTCCGGGCGAACGTCACCGATTTCGGCGCGCAAGTGGATCATGCAGAGGCGGGCAGTGCGGTCTTCAGTTTCAATGGTGGCGCGGAAACGACAGGAGGAGATATCACAGGGGATACTTGAAGGGGAAGATGGGGATGAAGGAGATGGTGGAGAAATAGAGGATGTTGGGGAGTGAGATGTGGAGATGGATGCGGAAATGGATGAAGATGAGGATGGAGAGTGAAGGGAGGATTCCGTCATTGGAGAGGAGGAATAGGGAGAGGTTGTGGGTTGAAAATAGTAGTCCTGAATTGGTTGAATGTTAGTTCTATGGCATTTTGGTAGGGAGATGGTTGGTATGACTGAGAGACCAGTGGTACAAAAAGCGAATGTTTGGTGAGTTAAGAAGCGGACGGGAGCGGATAGAGGGCAGAACAAGGCTATTTGAGACAGTTGGTTTGAGAGAGTTTGTGGGGAGGAGAGACAAACTAGTGATAATGTCTCGCTCAGAGGTGAGGGCAGTTAAGTGAGGTGGAACTGACGACTTACCATTTTGTCTGTGTTTTAAACCGCTCTTATTTTTTTTTTCTTTTAGATTATTTTTTAAGGCTTTTCAACCCAGAGTTTCAAACTCGAATATCTTGTTGTTTATTACTTTGGTTTTTTTTATAAGTGCGATGAACTAATCACTCTTTTATCAATGCGTAGTACAAAGACCCAAAGGGAATACTGTATTAAGCCTAAGCCACAAACGCCAATAAACCGCCAAAGCCAGAGAGCAGAAGATAGAAGACAGATGGAAGACGATATTGGCGAGTGGCGTTTCTGGAGATGATAGTGACACGAGCAGAAGATGGTGGAAGGGGGCCAGACTTTAGTAGTAGTTGTTGATGCGGTCAGTTGGGGAGGGGGGAAGTTGAACTATAGAAAGGGTAGGAAGAGAGTAAGTGGGTGAGATGTTGTATAGAACAACACGCAAATCGATGAATCCAGCACGAGGATGAACGTCAAAGGGGGAGAAAAAAATAAGAGCAATGGCGGTAAGAGCAGTAGCAAGAAGCAAAAGTATAAGAATCAACCAAGGATCCGGAGAAGCAATGATAATAATAATGATATATATCACGAAAGGGGAGGGACAAATAGAATCAAAGTAAGACAAACAAGCTAACAACAGCGGAATAAAGAAAGGAAAATCCAGTTCATCGGGGGATATGCGGTTGAATGAGTGGCCAGCTCCGTGAGTTGGTTTTTATATAGATTGGGGAGACTGGGATGATGGAAGGGACTGGGGAGTGTGGAGGAGTTGGGCCTGAAGGTGATCGACGGAGCCGGGGATGGAAGGGGATAATTTCCATTGGCGGGTGGTTAACGAAGATGGAATATTATTGAGCGTTGGTAAGTACGTGTAAGTGGAAGTGGAAATAGAGCTTGAGGTTATGCCAACAATCGGGGATGTGTGTGATTCGCCTGCGGAGAAGGAGGAGGTGTGAAGCACCTTGCTTTACGGTATCCCTTGTGGCGATGTTGTTTTTTTATCGTTATTTTTATTATTATTCTGTTCATTGAGATTTATTGATTTAAATTTACTACGTTAATTACCATTCTACTCTACCGTCACATTATAGATTTCTATCTTGTCTTAATGTTATCCTATTTTCTCAACTCTCCTTGTTCCCTAATAATCCATGCCCCATAAGCCATCCATCTATCGCCGATCCCACCCAATCCCCTGTCTTGCCGACAGGCTCCAGGATGTTTATGGAATTCTCAAAAGATATTAAGCAAGGCCAGGCTGACGAGTTGGGCAAAAAAAGCAAAAAGAAAGCCGTATAAATGGGTATTAGTTCCTGGGATAATGGCCGAGCTAGCTGCGCCTTAGGAATTGATCGACAAGAGTGCGGCGAAGCCTAGATTATAGAAGACAGAGAAGAAGGAGAAGAAGCACACGTTAGAAGAAACAGAAGAAGGTTAAGGTAGCCAACGGAGAAAGTATGGTGGCTAGTTGGAACCAAGTAATGGGAAAGGATGATGAACAATACGACTTAAACCAGAACAGGAATAAGAATTGGAGCTGGAACTGGAACTGGAACCAGCATACTTGGAGAGCAATTGGGTGAGTAATGGCTGTTTGGATACATGCACACCTACGCATGTATGTATTATTTAATAAATGAATGAATAACTGTGTGTTATGTGCGTGTGTGTGTACGTATGTACCTTTGTGATTCCCGTGGCTTATCTATCCCTTTCGCAGACATCCTCCGGAACAAAAAGAAAATGCGCCGAAACGTGGATTTATTTTTGGGATTTATTCCCGGAGACAAGCAAACTTCAGCTCGGATGGGCAAAGAAGAAATAAAGAAGGAAAAAAAACAATTATTCCATGTAAGGTCGTGTTTTGTTTCAAGACACAAGGACTTGCAAACATGGGAGCTCACGGCATGGTATATACACACATGTGGCCTCTAAACAACATAGCCTTACCTAAAAGCTAAACTTGGGCTTGCCAAGATCGATATTGAATCGTTAAAACGATGCCTTGATATCTACGTAATCATCCGGCTTATGATCGCCCCGTTATGGGGGGAGGGCTTGCTGTCTGGCGGATTAGCGGCCCTTGCATGAGGATGGGTTGGCGACCGGGGAACGGCGAGTAGTGAGGGGATGATGTGGACGTTTACAAATAGGTAGACATGGGATAAGGGAGCGCATGGTGAGGTAATAACTAGGGTGAAAGTTTGGGAAATAGAGATTAAGATGGATGGTTCGTGGTGGATTGGTAGATAATGATAGGGTTGGCATGGGATATTTGTTTCTTTTTCTGGCATATGAGGTCTATGTGTACATTGACTTTGATATCCATATTAGGGGATATCCCGCTTGGGCATTGAACCTTAGACATTGGGTATTAGCGATTAGTCCAAACCCACAGGGGAACCACCCAATACAGAGTTGGCTTCCACAAGATCACCGCCTCCCGAGTCCACATATAGAAGCAATATAGAACGCCAAAGAAAGCGCATTTCATTGCAATGTCTCACTGCAAGTCCACCCATCTGAGACAAAGAAGAACAGAAGAAACAGTTAAGGCCATAATTAGAAATAAAATAAAAAACGGGGGAAAAAATTTAGGACACCCAACGCGTTGCCCCCTCGTCCGCGCGCCGCCGATCATTCCCCGATATGTAAGATACTTCGTTTCTCTTGAAGTCCGCAGTTAACGGTTACGGGGCAACTCGACTTAATTCAACTTAATAGACCGGTCAAGTAGGTAAGTCAAAAGCAGAGAAGTAGAGTAGAAAAAAAAAGAGCCTTCGTCGAGGTCAAGTGTGGCATAGCAGCTTGAAAATTTAGCCTTTTCTCGGAGATATTATTTCCTTCTGTCCAGCTTTGCCAGTTATTCCTACATCACGGAAAGGATGGTGATGGGGCTAATTGAAGGGGGGGAATCAATCACAATAGACGAGGTTTGTGATGGCGATTGTGGTGACAAAATACATTGTGAAGCGAGGTGTGATGTGATGATGGTTGGCTTTAAAAGAAGGAAATGGAGATAAGTGAGGCAATTTGGAGTCCTTGGGGCTTTATGTAGAGTTGACTTACACACAAAAACGAAACAAAATAAACGGAAAACAAAGTCAAACAAAGGTCATCATATTTGATCATGTGTTTGTTTGCCTGTCTGTGCATAAGCATGTACCGATCGCACAGACAGTTATCACGATCAGCAGAATCATGAACATCATCATAATGATCATCATCATCATCAATCTCATTCCTAACCCACCACTATAACCCTATCCATCAACCATGGGCGATTCCGTTATATTTTCTCGCATCCAAGAATACGTTTTCTCACTTGCTGGCAATCCAAGTCTATAACTGTTATCCAACCGACTCTAACTCCGACTCTAACTCCAACTCTCCGTTTCCGTCTTTATTCAGCTTAACTTCTTAATTGCCTCATTAGTGGCGCGAACCTAGCCAATGAGACCGCTATCCGAACGCCACCTGCATGACGGGGCCGACATGCAGGTTGAAGTTAGGGATGTGAGAGACGTGAGGGACGTAAGGGATGTGACGGACATGAGGAAGAGACATTGATGCATATTGGGGCAGGCTATGGAAGTAAGTGAGGGGTTACTTCAGGTTGGTGGGGATTGAGGCAAGGGAAAAAGCAAGAAGCGAGAAGAGAAGACGTGAGAAGGTCATAAGTTAGTTGTGATTGTGGTGATAAGTAGCAGTCATTATTCTGGTGATAAGTGGGTCATTAAAGTGAGACTTGTATATAGTATGGGTCCCTAATATTACACACAACCCTAATTATTAGTTAAGGGTCCATTATCGTCTGACGAAATTCCTTCTGGCTTAAAAAGTGATGATGTCATTCTCTTTGTGAAACCTTAGCCTTTTAAAAGAGTCTACGGAAGTCGATAAAAAGTCGACAATCAACCGTCAAAATGTTAATCAACAAGGATACCGGCAAGCCTTCCTATAATCTCCAACTTCTTGATTTAACCCTCAACTAACAGCCCTCCCACAGCCATCCTATCGCCTCCTCTCCTCCTTGTTCCTTATGACCCTCACCACGTCCCCCTCTATCACAAATGGATGTCCAACCCTGTACTCCTCGCCGCTACCTCCTCCGAACCCCTTAGTCTGTCTGCTGAACTTGAAAACCAGCAGTCCTGGAGGACATCCCCCGACAAACTAACCTTTATCCTCGCCACGGCACCCTCCGGATCCCCGTCCACTATCACCGCTCGTGTCGATGACACCGATGACAAAATGATCGGTGATATCAACATCTTCCTCACTGAAGAAACTCTGGACTCTGACGATGATGATGACCTCCCATCGACAACCCCCGGCTCTGGCTGCTGCTCCGGCGGCCACCACAATCACAACCACGACGATCCCCTCACTACTGAGCGTCTTTACAAGGCGGAAATCGATATCATGATTGCCGAGCCGGCGTACCGTGGCAAGGGCCTCGGGCGCCATGCGGTGCAGACGCTGCTGGGGTATTTAGCACACCATGAGCGGGAGATTGTGCGCGAGGCGGGCGGCACGGAGGTGGGGAAGATCCTGTCGGTGGAGGCGAGGGTGCAGGAGGGGAATGAGGGGAGTCGGCGGTTGTTTGGGGGGTTGGGCTTTGTGCAGAGAGGAGGGGTTAATTATTTTGGGGAGGTGAGATTAGTGAGGGATGATTGGAGGGCCGTGGGCGCGGGGGAGGAGGCGAGTGAGTGGAGAGAGGTCGAGTATGTGAGACCATGAAGATGATGACTATAGGAAAAGTCCCAAATGTCGACCGACACCTGCTTGGAGCAATTTCTCTGTTGATGGAAGTGTCGAGAGTTCACGTGACACAAATGTGCACTTGTTGATCTCCTGAGATGAGCCCAGTCTTGTATTCAGATTTAAAAATTTGTTTTTTTTCTTTCTTTTTCTTCCGTTTCCTTTTCTTATTGAAAGAACAAATCAAAACAAGCTCCGTGTGTTTGTAGATAAAGAAAACAATTCTTTCAGTTTTGGGAATCAACAAACTGCGGATTCTTCTTCTCTATTTCGATTTGGAAGACAACAACGCAAAATTCAATCAAAAACATGAAATAAATACAAAATTGGAAGTATAATTTTGTTTTAAAAATTTTTTATTATTAAAAAATGCAATAAAAAAAAGGCAAGAACCAAAATCCAATAGGAAACATCTCTGAACTAACACAAATTCACAAGTTTACAAAAATCCACCTTGAGTCTATACGCATTGGCCTATATATAGACTTCATCCTTATACCTTGCGATATCCCAGTCTATATCCTCGGCACCCTTACACCACCAAGTCCCGCACTGGCACAACCACAGTATCCTCTCCCACCTTCAAAATACCTGCACTTACCTCCAATCGTCTCCGCCTCCCAACCATCTTCCAAACCCCCAAAACCCTCACTTTCCCTTCTTTTCCCACCTCCACAACTTCCACTTCACAGCACCACTCCGGCACATCCCTCCGTAACTCCCCTGAAACCCTCAGCCACGTACCCTCCCCGCCAACCTCTCCTGTATCCATCTCCATCTTCGCCAGCCGCCTGTTCATCGTCGGCACATTCAACAGCCGGAACACCCCAACATCCTCCACAACCACCGGCAGGTCATCTGGGAACCACTGCTGGATCCCTGTGCCCGGGTCGCCCTTGGCAGTGTCCTCGAGTTGCAGGAACATTAGGAGCTCGCGGCGCTCATGGTGCTCTTGCACGGCCTCGATGATATCGTGGGCGCGCGGTGGTGGCTGTGGCCGGTCGGTGAAGAATTGGCAAGGGCTTAAGGTGGCGTATTTGTTTGAAGAGGAGGTGACAGTGGCGTCGTCGTCGTCGTCATCGTTGAGGTCTGAGTCGCGATCGTGCCACATGATATCATCGCTGGGGGTCGTGGTGAGGAGGTCGGGGCCGGAGGGGCTGCGGGAGCGTCGGGGGCGGTGTGGCCGGTCGTTGGGGGTCATGAAGGGAGGAAGATGAGGAGTGTGAGGCAGAAGAGGGGTGCGGCAGATGGTGTGAGAGGGACGCCGCATGGCGAGGTAGATGACAGTAAGGACAGTGAGTGGGATGGGGACGAGGAGTAATAGGAGGAAGAGGGGGGAGGGAATGAGGAAGTGGAAGGGTGGTGGGGGCATATGGCGGGGGATTTGAATGGGGTAGGTTGACGGGATTAACGGGGCTGTAAAGAGAAGCTTTGTCAGCAATTATGACGGAGACGACAAAGGGGAGACATACGATCAAACAGGCGAGAAGAAGCAGAAGAAGCAGACGAACATCAACAACAGAATCGTACAATCCTCAAAGAAAAATATGCAGAAGGAGAGTAAGAAACGCAGACAATAACTGACAAATAGTTCTCGTCTTTGCCTCGACAAGAAGAGAAACGAGACCTGTCGTCAAGGAGAACATCATGACCTTTATATAAGTCTCAGCTACAACATCAATAGGCTAACATATCTGAACATCTCTGTCATAGTCTATCCTCTTCGCACTACCTCGCTACCATTCACCCCTGGTTATCACTGGTTATCATCACATTATCACACTGAGTGACATTCCCCATAAAAATTACCAAGTAATAGTTTATTTACCGAACCCTCAGTTAACTCCCCCTTCGACTCCACAGTCTATCATGTCTCCCCCTTTCAACCCGAACGTTTCCCTCTCCAGAAGAACCCCCCAGCGTGACTGGTGGTTTCTCTCGACCGACAACACATAGACGCCACTCACTAATGTTGCTACCCGCGTGTGATTGTGGGACACTGGGGCTGGTGCGAAGACACTAGTGCTACTGAAAAGGAAGGGTGAGGCGAGCGACCGGAGTAAAGCAGAAGAGGGGAAATAAGACAAAGAAAGAGGAGGCCACATACATGCGCACGCATAGAGAGAGAATGTGTGAGTGAGCGGGAGAGATGATAGCGATGGTAAAATTGACCGGAATTAGCACCCCACCACCCGTCGCTCTCTTCAAAAAACGCCAGACCCCGTCGCCCTGAGAATCTAGAGATACACAACGGAAGGATTTTGCCTTAAAGGCAATTGTATCGGAGGAAGAGCCCTCTTAACTCCCGGAGAGACAAGCCAATCCTGACAAGACTAGTTATTAGTGGCGAGAGCCGAGCACAGGTAACCTAAGAAAACATCAGAGGGTCTGCCGGACAATCGAGAATGACTAGAGCCGGATATAACTTTGACCAGAGATAACAAATTGGCAGGAGACATTGCCGTTGGATCAAATCTAGCCCAACTCATATACACTGACGGCTCAGTACATGCACTCTACGGATCCTCCATGACCACCGAGCCCGACAAAATTCCGCTGCTGCTGGTGGCCCAATGCAACATTTCCTACTAATACTTAGCATACCTACCACTTCGCATGGACCTGCTTCACTCAGGTCAGCTTGATATCCCAAGGTCCATAAGTCGGATGATCCTGCTCTGCTAAAGCATAGTGTGAACCCCATAATTGGTAATGTTGGTTAAAAAAAAGAAATACCGGAAAGCACAGTTGCATGAGGCTGGCGCTTACTGTACACGCCAGGATCCTACAGAACGACCAAGTTACTAAATCGTGAATTATGAACACAGTATTATGGCTTATTCATACTGTACATCAAAGTGTCTTTTTGTTGTGTTTGGTGGCGGGCGCGTAGGATTTTTGTTTTTTTATTTTACGCTCTTTGGTTTGTGTCTTTCCGAAAATGAATGCGGCTTTGTGATTACGTCAACATTTACTTTGTCAGCATCGCCAACTTTTGTAGCGACAACTGTACAACTACGATCTATAACTACAGTATACAGCTACTCTTCATAATTTTCAATCAATTATAAGCTATAACTACAGCCTACAACTACCGTCTCATTTAATACATTATTTAGAATATTAATTTCTAGCTCATTTACTACCTTGCTACTTCCATCATTGCTTGGCTAAAATTTCACTTCCTATTAACTCCATTTCAATTTACCTACACTTGACCACCTTTCTCCCTTTTCCACAACGAAAATGTCATCCCCACCACCGGTCGCTCTCTTCAAAAAACGCCCCAAGACCAAATCCAAAACCCTCCGCAAACGCCAGACCCCGCCACCCGCTTCTAACTCCGACTCCGATTCCGATTCCTCCTTCAGCGATGCTGACCCCTCCGTAACCCTCCCCTCTAAACGTCGGAAGACAGCCCCTACCGCAGCTTCCAGCGAGCACCAAACTGTCACTACAGCCGCCGCCCAATCTGACCTCAACCCCACGACCTTTATCGCAGCTCGGGGGCCCATAACCTCAGCCAACGACGCCACTAAACGCTCGGATTGGTACGAGGGCGACCCGCCACCATCGACTCCCGCCCTTGCCACATCGACGTCCACGTCAACACCCGTCGCCCCATCCAGATCCATCGGCCCCCAAAAGCCCGTATCGTCCACCGTCCGCATCGTCACCACCACCGACTACGCCGCTGACGTGTGCAAAGACTACAAACGTACCGGCTTCTGTGGCTTCGGCGACAACTGTAAATTCTCCCACGACCGCTCCGATACCGCTGCTGGTTGGAAACTCGACAAGGAATGGGAGATCAAGACAAAAGGGAAGGGGTCTATCGCTGGCACCGTTGTGTCGTCGCGGGCAGCAAAGGACGCTGCGCAAGGAGTGGACGCGGGGTCAGGGTTGACTGAGGAGGATGTTAAGATGCTGATGGGGATTCCGCACAAGTGCTTGATTTGCAAGGGGGATTATGTCAAGCCGATGGTCACGGGGTGCGGCCATTACTTTTGCGGCGCGTGCGTGAGAAAAGTATACGTGGAGAAACGGAAGACGAAGTGTGTAGCCTGTGGAGGGAACACGGGTGGGACCTTTTCGAACGCCGCAAGGCTAAACGGGCTGTTGGAGAAAAAACGGAAATGGGAAGAGGCAAAGGCGAAAAGTGGAGGAGACGCGGACGGAAACGACAACGGCAGGACAGACGCCTAGGGAGACACGCGATAGTTAGCCACAACCCACATATATCCAAACATTAATATTGATAATCCATACACACTCATTTATCCACCCTCCTGTCCCCCTCTAACAACCCCCCTGACCTCCCCTCATCGCCACCCAGCACCCAGGGCACATCCCCAAAGTCCCCTCCCGCCACGCCATCACCACATAATGCCACGTTCGGCTTCCCCCATCGACGACCCGGGCGGCCTCCGTGCTCCCCAGTTGACCAAATAGCCAGTCGATTCCAACTGGGACCCAGGCCGCGGGGCTGAGCGGAGTGTTGGGGTTGAGGCAGGAGGGGCAGGTTCGGTGGGGAGGATCGTCGTCGGAGTCGCAGTGGGCGGGCATTGTGACGGAAGTAGACAAATTAAGGTGAAGATGAATAAACGAATGAATCTAACAGAACAGAATAAATAGAATATTCTGTCGGATTCTAATTTATCTTGATCGCTTTCTCTTGGAACGACACCATTACTTATATCGCATCCATTACATCATGGACAAAAATACATGCATTCTCTCTGTATCTTTCTCCCCCTCTCTCTATTTCTTTTTCCCTCCCTCTTTTTGTCTTTCCCTTCCCTTCCCTACCTTTGTTACACTTCCCTGAACTTACCTCCCCTCTATCAATACTCTCTCTTCCACTTTCCTCACTCACTCATCATCCCCGAACCCCAAACCGCCACCCGGCCCCTCGCATCCAAAGTTTACCCACTGTGTAACCCTCTTATCAAATCTCCTTCCCCCCCCTTCTCTTCCTCCCCTCCTCCCCGCCTCCACGGCTTCTCACCTTTAATATTGACGCGAGAAATCGGTGGCTACGTTGGCGCAACTACCCACTATCCCGCTCCGCTGTACTCTCCTGCTTGCTGCCATTTTTGCCTCCACAATGTCGTGGTCACTATGGTGACCATTTGGGCCCCGAAAGGTTACTGTGTAACGAGGATCCAGGGCGGTGGCGGGGAGGAAGAGGGAAGAGGACTAATTGTGTTATATTAAAGTGGTGACGAGAAATGCAGGTGAAGGGGTATCAGAAGGGAGATGACTGGTTGGGTCTTGGACATATTGGATCTAGATAGGCCCATGTCTCGGGAGGATGGCTCGGGACTCAGGGATAACCGTTGTGTATTGACCCGTGTTCACCAAAGGTTACTCTCAATGCATTCGTCTGTGATTACTATTGGCCTCTGAAAGTTCCTCAATTCAATACATCAATCGACGTTTATCTTGATACTTCCCCACCCTCGTCTCCGTCTTCCTCCTCATCCCCATTTATGGATGTCAACAGTGGAACTCCCCGATCAGCTATCTCAAATCCCCTCACTACCTCATTAACTGTATTTTCAGTCAAATCCCAAATTGCTGTCCCCCCCACCAGGTGATCATTCACCAATAGAGCCTGTGATAGACGCAACCACCTATGCGGCCTAGAAAGAGAAGATGCAAACCTTGGAGCCTGAAGACCTGGCCTTAACGCCGATATATTTGACGATTGCGCGAGTGGCGGCTCTTGATTTGATGAGACAACTGACGTTGGCCGCTGAATCCAGGAGTACGTACCCGAGGATCTGTGAAAGCAAAGTTGTGTGCCATCGGGAACTATAGGGATGTTGCTTGGATAAGATGCTGTGGCGGCAGAGTGCTGCCGGGTGGCTGGATGATCCCGAGTCGGTATAGTATCCCTCGGGGTCGCAAAACCTTGAGCCGGGTCCCTTACTGAAAAAGCACTTTGAATACCATTTGCTGGTGGACCATCCGAATGATCGATGCCTCCGATTGTGCTATCCTTCTTCCCTTTCACCTCGGCCTCTCTCCTACTCTTCTCCTTCTCCTCTTCCTGCTTTCCACCCGTCTCCTTTCCCACATCCCCATACCATACCGCCTCCTTTGCATTCCTAGACCTCATCAAACACTCGTGATTATGCCTGTCCGCCCTCCATGCTAACCTCCTCATCCCCATCAAGCTAACCTCCTCATCCCCTCGTCGCTTGTAATGCATATCTGGCGACGAAAACACCACCGATGGGTTAATAGGAATAGGATTTGGTGTTTCCTGCGGCGTTGGCTGAAGTGTACCACCTGGAACCAGGGTTGTCGAAATGGGAGCTATCGAAGATTTAGATGACCCGGCAGAACTGGAGGGTCCTACAGAGAATTTGGAGTCTCTGGTGATGGAGGCCGTAGCCTGGGTGGAGCAAACGGTAGAAACGCAGTCTGGTGCACTCTTGCACTGCCGCAACCTATGCGATCTTTTGTGGCCACTGCCTGTCTCGAACAGGCCTTTATATCGTCTTCTTTCATCCGGCTTTTCGGTTGTTCTCTGCATTATGCTCCGTGAATCCTCTCGAGCCAAAACTCTGGGTGTCTTCCTTGTCTCTGTGCTCTGTTCTTGTCCCTGTCCGCGTTCATTCTCCTCAACCTCTCGTTGCCGCTGTCGCCCTCTTTCCCTCTCTTTCTCCCTCTCCTGCCTCCCAAATCTCATCTTCTCTCTCAATGTGCTCTCTTTCTGCATCGGCCTCTCATCTAGCCCCCTCAGCCTCATGTCTTTCTCCATTTCCCACTCCTGCCTGTCCCGTTTCCGTCGATGCTCATGCAAACCCCTCGCTAGCATTGTCACCGACCTCGTAGTCTTATCTCTGACCCTCGACTCACTTGTATCCTCCCTAATCTCACCCTCCTCTAAATCGTCAAACATGTCATCTACAAAGCTAACCTTCTTCCCCAATAGGCGACCCCCTGCGGTTTCCGAGACTCGCCTTTTTGACAAACCAACTCCGCCATCTGCATCACCTGATGCTCCTCGTTTGAGTGACCTCGCTGCATTCATGGTCGGAGGCATACTTGACATCGTTACACGGCGAGTCAGAATTTTAGATTTAGAAGTCATATCTAAATGCGGTGATGGCATCGCGAGAATTGATGTAAGAGCTGACACTTGGCTGTCTGTACGTGGAATCTGTGACGAAGGAACACTTGGTACTGCCAAACAGACTGTGCTATCTGTTACAAGCTTTGCAGCAGAAGACGACCCCCGTTCCGGGGAGGAGTCCGATGCCTTCCGCTTACTCTTCGCCTTGGCTGATATAGATGGGACGTTAGATAGAAGGGGAATAGAGGATACAGACAGCTCAAGTGGCCTGGACGGTTCAGACAGCCCAAAGGCCCGCGGCTGCAGCTTTGGGTCTGGATCCGCTGAAATCCCCATGCCATGGTACTCTGGTCTCGCTGGATGATTTGGTGCCACCCTCAAACAACGTCTTGAGCCCAACGAGCTGCGCGGAGCCATTGATGCACTCCGAGCAGTCACTGGTGCAACGTCAGTCTTCTCAGATTCAGATGGCTCGGCCATTTGATTCATACTCTGCGCCCTCGACATATTCTTAGATTGTGTTCGTTGTCGTCCACGTCCACGTCCCCGTATGACCAATGATGACCGTTGAATTGATGACTGTGCAGCCGACATGCTGCTAATATCCTGGCAAAACGACGGCTCAGTCGGCATAATATTAATTCTCTCATTACTTATAGCCCGGCTTGACAGATCCTGACTTGCTGCTTTAGAATCCTTGCTCTTCCTATGATCTCTCCACGCCTGAAATTGCACTTGGCGCTTTTGCTCGCTCATCTCCTTCTGCGCCTTTAAGGCTTCCTCTATTTTCTTCGCTGCATCCATATGTCTTCCCAGAACCCTCGGTGTCTCGTCATCCTCCGCAGCTTTAACGCCTTCGCTCTGCATGAATTCCCAAACGCCAGACCCCATGGACAGAGGGTTGTCTTGATTCATGGTGAAGCTGATAGCAGCCATGATGGAGGAGATCTCTTGGGGGGTTTCAGCGTCTGAGGTGAGCTGGGCAAGGGTAGAGGGGGAGATTGAGTTCGGGCGGATAGTACGGTTATTTTCGATTTCGGTGGTTTCGCTAGAGGACGATTCGGATTCGGTATCAGAATTGGTAGTGGAATCCCCGGTAGTGGTGGGAACCTGGGATGGGCGGTGTGTATCATCGTTATTATCATCCCCATGATCATTATGACCAGAAATGTTGTTGTTTTCACTACCACGCCGGAGAAAGAGGCTGTCTCCCTCATTGTAATCAACGCCACCAGCGGCACCACCTCCACTGCTCTGTCCCGTACCCCCTTTGGTTCTCCCAGTATGCTTCGAGTCACTATCTTCCTGTGCAACATCCTCCTTCTCTTCCTCTTCCTCATCTATCCCGAGTGCTAACTTCCCAAACCCGTCACAAGTCTCTCCATTAACCAAACCCTCTACTTCCCTTCTCTCCCTTTCATCCCGCTTCTTTGTCGCTACCAACCAATCCACGGGATCTGGCTCCGGATGCAACAGCTTCCACTTCTTCCCTCTCACTATTAAATTCTCTGGCTTCTTCGGCCTTTTTCTCACTGGTTCCAACTCTGGATCTCCTAACTTCAACAGACTCCTTCGCGGAATTAACACAGCATTATCCATACCTTCTGACAGTACTGGAACTGGGAATCGAGAGAGCGGAGAGAGGGGCCGACGGCTATTGGGGTTGGGCCGGATATGGGGCTTGAGAGGGGTTAGCGGGGGGCGCTTGGCACCGGGGGTGCGTGTGATAGGAGTGGGCATGTCGAACGGGGTTCACAGGTGTTGGCTGATTGTGTTTGATGTTTGCGGACTAGTTGGATTAGCAAAGGAACCTAGTGGTGGGTCGGAGGATAGCGTACGTAGTGCAGAAATAGCTTGATAATATCATAAATGCTTATCAAAAAATATAATCGAGAGAGCCTAGGGACTAGAAGTAGGGAACATGGCAGCCGTCTTTTATCATGTCAGGCTTTGATCTTATGGACATCTTAGTCTAATGAGCAGTGCATACTTGTTTGGACTGCTGTCAAGAGGAAACATCCAATATACATTCTCGTCTGTACTCTCCTCAACGGATAATCGGCCTAGTGTATACTTTGTCTATCGCTAGAGTTTATCTTGTTAACATAGCTTAGTCCCAACATCCTGACCTAGTATCTCGACCTTTATTCATCTTCCGTCTGGCTAATGTTTGTCAGCTTCTTAATTTCCGTCAAGGTCCGTAAAATTCATTAGATATTGCCATGACAATGATTATGAGTTTCCATTGTTTGCTTCTGCCATTGTGCGTTGCGAACTCTGAAGGCGTGCGCCTTAGCAAACCTTGGTGTATTGTTGAAAACTTTGCAACTGGTTAAGCAGAAATGTGGAGAGAATACTATAATTCAATTGACGCCTAAACGGCTTATATTGAACCTGTGACTCTGGTACCACAATTGCAGTAAGTATCCAATAACCTCACCTGTTGTTAATTTCCTAAAAAGGTAACTAGGCCCAGTTCTTGTCATCCATAATTGAGCAAGGATAACCTCAAGTCTATGGAGTGTTAAGTACATCAACCATAGGCGCATAAAGCGCATAAAACCCTTAGAAAGCCCAAACTAGTCAAACAGAATCCACCAACGCATTCTTTTTAGTGACTATGGTCTCCAGATTGAGGTAGAGGACAACCTAGTCATCGTCTTGCTAACTCTAGCTCAAGATATTCAAGGCCACGAGGACTTCTTGACTCAGCTTGGTATTCTTCACCACAACATTTCTATAGGCAACATCCTGATCAACCAAAACAAAGATGACCCTGAGAAGATTGGGCTCCTGATTAATCTAGGCCATGCATTCATACGATTAAGCAAGTGGTCTTTCCTAGTAGCTCCAGGCGGGATAGTTCGCATGGTATATGGAAAAAAGTAGGCTTCGAGAGATGATGTTCGTGTAGTGTTAGTAATAGCAAGGTAGATGTCAATCTGGATGTTCATGTTCAAGGGCTATAGTATAAAGGTTTAAGGGATGCTTGAACCTCAGTCGACTTGTAGTTGAAAGAAGATTTACGGGGATATAAATATTTAAGAAGGGGACCAATTTAGAGTAATTAGTTATGGTGTTAAATATTTGCGGGAAGATGATGAATAATCAATGGATGAGAACGATAGAGGCCTTTACCGATACATATATATATGTATATATTAGCGTAAGGATGCTGGATGCGGCCATGCAAGTCAATAACATCCTTTCAAGGGTAGTAGCAAGGTGTTGTTTTATGTTATGTTTGACTAGTAACTTTTCTCTTGGGTAATATGTCAATTCTTGTCTGGAAAATGGAGAATATGGAATGCGTCAATTTCGTATGAGGAGATTAGCCAAGTACAAGAAGTGGATTGATGATGGTGGATACAGAGCAAGGCTGCAGTTTGGGTGGCCGGTAGTTCTATGGATAGTGGTGATTAATTTGGGATAGTCCCAGCAGTGAGGTGTATTGTGCTTGATATCTCGCACTCATTTATAAACTTGCTAGTTAACTTGATCCATCACTATCTAACAGATCTGACCACGGATGTATGGATAGAATAATGCACACTACTGAGAACATGCGTGATCGCATATGTTTACTGCTGTTTGTTAAATGCTAAATTAGCCGTCTATACTTCCTCTGATACGCCATGTTGACATCACATGAAAAAAAACTGGGTTATCATAGTCGTTTTGCAAGAGAGGAAATGAGACTGTGGTCAGGAGATATCACCACAATAATTACACTTTGTAAACGTCCGTATTTTGTTAACAGAAGACCCCCATGTTAACATGAGAAGCATAAATTACCGTATCTTGAATGATTCCAAGTAAAATTCTATATACCGACTTGAAAAATATTTTGTCGAGTTAATCTCGCCATCATGGACTCCAAGTTCCACCCTGCTTTATTGATAAGACCCTGATATGCTCATCTTCAGAATTGACCCATGTGACATACTTCAATTTTCCTGTGTTGTTCATCAAGGTCTCTCTGAGACCAAGACAGAGAGAGAAGCCACAGAAAGCAAGATGTATCCCAAATAATGGCAACCTAGTCAGCAGATAATCCGACGGAAAATCTCCAAAGGCAAATGTCGCTTGACCATCATGGTTAATAACATGCAGATAGTACCGGTTGTAGACCTTTATCTCTTTTGTTGTAGCTGGGTCCACAACAAACTCCGCTTGTAGCTCTTTAGGCCACTCAGCGCACTCCTCTCTTGCTAATCCCATGACGGCATCATGGAAGTACTCATCCGCAACCAATTGCATTCCTACGATACTGTGTGTCGGTCCCGGGCGTGAAGTCGAGGACTCTTCATGTTCCGCATAGTATATCCTCCACTTAGTAGCTCTAATCTGCCTATCATCCCTAGTCTTTCTCCACTCGTCAATGCAGATTGCCTCAACCATTGCTGGAATTTTGGGAATAGGCCCACTAGCGATATTCCATGGACATCCACTCTCATAGGGCTTTGGCTCCAGAATCATCCCCTGCCGCAGCCATTGAAATTGCCGATATCCCGGGTGGCCGTCAGGATATCTCCATGGTATAGAGGCAAATGATGGCTCTCTACGTTCATAAAGATCGGATTCGTCTGTAGGCTCTGTGGTCACAGAAAAACCACAAAGTATATATTGCATGGGGTTTTTATAATGGCGAGCAATGTGATAGTTGAGGTGGTGGATACCATAAGGGGTCCCCAAGTAGTAATGGACAAAAGGTTTGACGGGGTTAATAGGCTCGGAAAGAGAGGCGTTGACAATATTGCCTTTGTGGCCGAAGAGCTATAATTAAAGTTAGAGTCAAGTCGTTTAACAGCATGTAACAAACAAACGGGACTAGTAGCTTTTACACATAGGCCTAAAAAGGACACGAAGATTTACACTGGATCTTTGGCATAATGACCAAGTCGGTAGAAAAATGTGACTGGGATGTTGATAAGCTTACCCGGGCACCTCGGAACCGAGTCAGGTCTGACTCCTCGTAGACCGCCGCAACCTCCCCCACGGAGATCTCGACAATATCTACCATCTCATCCGCTTCTAAGCTCCCTCCCTGGTCTTCTCCTGGTAGCAAATTCCGTAACTTGATTAATGGCTGGCGGTTATCCGCATACCCCTCAGCTTTTTTTCGCCCATGTCTGCTTTTTCCAAACTCATATGGTAGCAAACAAGATGATTCTGCCAGTGGTAGGCCATCTGATATCGAGTAAAATTTATCAACTGATTTCAAGCTTAAATGGATACAGGTTCGAATAAGTTCGGGGTTGTAAATTCTACTAGTTCCGCGATCAACATATTCGTGGTACCGAGAGATGACATTAGCCGATTGGTCAAGAAAATATTGTCGGGCAGCTAAGACCTCACCCCATCCCCGAACCTCAGCGTGTCCCCGAGTGATCACAGAAAGCCAACCAGCCAGTGCCATTCCATTAACCCTCTTTCTCAGTTCTGGGCGATCGAAGACGGTGAGAATCTCAGGAAACCAAATAGCTTCATGCCTCCGGATGTACCCAGTCCAAAATCTTTCGTCATCTAAAATTTCTGATAACGCTAATGATGCTTGCCAAGCATTCCGAAGATCATCTCTCGATGATATATACTCTAAAATGAGAGTACGAATCTCCCAAGGAAGCTTACTGAATACATCCTTTTTGGTTTCCATTGCCTTCGGAATCGTTGTCACCAACTTCCCCGGATTTTCAAACCTCCCTGCCTCTATTAAATCGACCAAGGCTTCGGTGAGTGGCAGCTTCTTCATCAAGGTCTCCATCAAGACTGGCCAAGTTCTTACTTGGTACAGTACGTCATGGGAAGTTTGAAAATTGAATCCAGAGCGAGAGAATAACGTCGACAAAAGCGCCTTTTTATCCAGCTGTTTCCAATCCGCCGCCGTTAGTGTGGATGTGATCGGCCTTTCAAGTAGTAGGTTCAAAAAAAGTCCCATGCATTCAACATGATAATTGTAGCCTCGGGGCCCAGATATACGGTCGACTTCAAGTCTATACTCGGACTGTTCTCTGGGAACAACTCCATAGCTATACTCGTACTGTTCTCTGGGAACAACGTCATTGGCGTACATTGCGGCACGCAACCATTCTTCGGGGATTTGAGCGCGAGATTCCGGAGACAATGGGTTCAATGGGAGAGAAGATGCATTTATCCATTGGCCCACTGAGAAGATCTGTCTATTTCAGGTTATTCTATATCCTAATAATCCAACTATCCGTGGAACTTACTCAAACGAACCCCCAAGATGCGACCTGACTGACTTAGCTGAATACAATAAGATCGGATCTCTCCAACCGGGGAACTCCGCATTGTACACCAATTCTGGGAAGACAAACGACGGTGCTTGCAAGAAGTTTCCAAGTTCGAGAGGATGGCGGCATACGGGGTTGTATTCATTGAAATCCCGACTTGCATACCTCTTACCGAGATATTTGGGCAGTGGATTAGTAAATGTTTCCTCATGCACCTGGTTTCTCATGATCCGGCCATCCCACTCGGGGGTTTTGGCGCCACATATCTGGCAGCAAAAGGGATCGGTGGACAATAGCAACAGTGACATAGAATTATGAAGAGAATAAAATAAAACGAAGACGATTTGACGAGACGGAGATCATAAAAGGAGTGAAATGAGTATTTAATGGGCAATGGCCGGGTAGTTTTGTAAGTGGAAGAAAGGATAAGGGAGGTACGGATATATTAACTTGCAAGATAATGAGACACTTTGTATTGATCGAGTATAAAACATTCGCATTAATCTTTTTCATTCTATCTCAACTATATCCCTTCGCCCATTCTTCCTTTATATACATATCTTCTTAGATGCTTATTACTCATAAATGGGTTGTGTTCTGCCCTTTTGTCTAGGCCACGTGATCATTTATTATGAGTTTCCACATACTTGCCATGCGACACAAGGATTCCTCCGACATGTAGTATAGAGTTATGACGTATTAACCTTGTAGGGAGCTTAGCCGAATCATCCTACAGTTTTGTTGTATCATAAAATTACAAACACTCTAGTTAATAGAATTAGAATATCTCTGATTAGGGGTGTATATTCTGTGTTATTTTCTTTTCGTTAAAAGTGAGTGTATTGTAAATAATTTTTTTTTCGAAAATTTGCTCAAACACTACAGCGTTCTTAGGTGGACATTTATATTACCAAGATAGACTCTATATGCACAGTTATAACTCTTAACAATAAAGGAAAAAGATTGATGTCAATAAACATGGGAAGAAGGTGGTACTGGTGCTACTTGGGTTTTTGACGATGGACATTGTCCATCTTGGATATGACCCTTCCATTGATCAACTTTCGGAATGGCCTAATGATTATATACCACCGCTCAGTTCGGGGACACCGGCGAAATCATCCGTCTATATCGCCTATCCCGCAAGCACAACTACTTTGTTGTAATCAATGGCACAGTCGCAAGTTGCGTTGACCTCAGGATCATCCCATACTACAATATTGTCGTCAACAGCCTGTCCAAGTCCTGTAGTGTAGCTGGAAATATCACCAGAGGTAGTATTGTATTGATCCCTAGCAGCCGGGGGTACGTTGCCATTATCAAAATAGCCAAGTTCCAGTCTGAGAATCTCTGGTTCTCTGAAGATGCTTTGATTCTGGAAGCCAACTTTGCCAACTTTCTAAGTCTAATACTCAGAATGGCAGAAAACCTTGATGTTGTGCCCGAGTTATGGGCTAGGAGTAAATCGATTACCCATGGGTGGATAAGCTGGAATGTGAGGCATTACTGCGATTTGTAGACGTTACATAAATTCAAATCAAAATCAAATCATTACTGAGATTTAGTGAAGTTAGGCAGGACTTGGGGATCGCGGATTGGGATTAAGTTTCAATCGGAGGAGTTGGCGATGGTGTTATTATTTTTTTTGGTAATTTGGATGCAACTAAGGCTTATAGTTGAGAGATATTTTATTCTATGACGACGCTGTTATCGTCGTTGGCGCCTATCATGAAGTGGGCGGCGTACCCGGTGTTTGATATGACGGAGAGATACATAACATGGATTAGCGTGGAGATTGAACATAAGCTGTGGCTATTGGCACGGTTTGAATTCGTGATTGCAGAAGGTGGACGAAAACCTTAACAAAAGCGAGGGAGCTTGTCTTCCTGCTCTCCCTGGACCCTGAACAGACCATAGCATAACCTGAGATTAGTTTTACTATTTTTCCTTTATTGTTAAGAGTTATAACTGTGCAGCTACCTCCTGGTGGTGTTCCTGGAGAAGCGGATATCTGCGACAGGATCCTCAACTCAGAAAAGGGAATTATGACAGGCTAAGGAATTGCTATTGTCAAGACACTAGACCCAGAAGCAGATCGAGACGATATTAGGGCTAAGACTACTGGCAGTTTATAGAACTAAATATCAACTACCGAAACTTCTACTGCTGGTGAGGATCACTCCCGTGTTGCGGGAATATATCTCCGCACGATGCTATGATCTGGTCAAAGAGTTGTTGGAGAAAACAAAAGACTACATATATACTACACTGAAGAAAGCAACATTGACTTCTCCAAGAGAGTAGTTCGTCAGCGCTGTCTCATGTTTATAATTAGCCCCATATTATTCCGTATATTGCACTACTTGGTAAATAATCGAATCTTGACCAGGTTATGTTAAGGCAGTATTAGTCGAGCTCAGAAGCCGAGGTTATAAGCCGGCCAACCCTGTGAGTTTTTATGTAACGCTACTCTATTCACCGGCGCTCAAGCCAGCTGGATATCATAATGAAATAGCGTGAGGGAACCACAGAAAATGTGATTAACTGACTGTAAATAATAACAGCTTTACGTATGTCCTGGTCAGTTCAATCCTTGCCTTACGCACTCTGCGAATGCCTGATATCTTACACCAGACAGGCTCACCGTGAACTGAGGGAAGGTGGCATTGCAAGTGGCTCGTCCTCGTGCAGTAGGGCCCTGAAGGATTGAGTTGCGTCGAGTTCAAATTCCAGGGACGATATGCAATCGGGATCCTGGCGTGTTCGTGGTATTGACATATTACGCATGACAGTGGGAAATCCACATGGGAGGACCATAGCAGGGCAAGGGCCTACAAGCTGCCATACCAGTTCAACTATAAACCTGAGACCGTGGGGAAGAGCAAGTATGGGGCTCTTTAGTATGTCATTAATACAGTCCAGCGGCTATCATATTGTTTGCTAGCGCGTCAAATAGTGGGCCACTTGTAGGTTGAGCTAAGGTATAGCGAACAAAAACATGGCTTACACATGTGGTAACACTAATTAAGTCAACTCCATAATCTATAAATTGTTTGTGTTGATATGATCTTTGACCTATCAGGAAGTTGTGTGGTTATTCATGTGGTACAATCGCGAGATCCAAACTCAAGCAAACTTTGGATAACGTTTATGTCCTAGAAGTATATTACCCCCGTCCTCCGCTATAGATTGTCTAAATATGGCAGCGGGCTAAGGGGCATGGTGAGAAAAGAGGACGTACTGGAGGAAACTGAGAAAACTCCAATGCTACAGATATATGAGATTACATATGTTTGCTGGCAAATAAGGCAAGTTTTATGGCATAATTTCCTACGAGGTCTAGAGATAGCGGCTCTTGAACGAAAGAGTTGGATATGGAGCAGCTTCAAACATCGATAGCGGCTTCACACATTGAAGTCTATGGTCAAAGTCGAGTCATTTAAATAAAAGCAAAGGATTAAGTAAGGAAGTGACGTACAGTAACCGATGAAAGCTGTAGATCCCAAACAGATTCTTCGCCGGGACACCAGGGTACCAATTCCTCCACGAGTTCATCTTTGATCATCGTCTTAGCCAACTTAAAGCCGTGGAAGTATTGCCATCGTATCATATACGATATAGCAGCCCCAACCAGCCCCGCACGGGTAACTTCTTACACTCCTTCGTCTTCAACCTACATGTCCCAAGGCCCGATCACTAGCAAATAATGCAAGAAAGGCCTCTCGTCAAGCTCTAGCCATCCATCCACACTCCATTTTGCACCCCAACCACTAATGTCTGCTGAGCGGAGATGAAAGGAGGTTCAACTCCTGCTAAAGGATATAGCCCAAGAACAGGAAGCTCTACCTAGCGGGATCAAGGAACAAAGGATTTAATCAGAATCACGTCCAGATCTTCACTTCGATCTGGTTTCTCTATTCTCCTTCTCCTTACCAAGTCATCACCTCACTTCACTAGTCTGCTTTCGTTTAGTGATTCGACAACATGAAGGCTACTGTCACCGCACTCCTGGCCGCTTCGGCTGTTGCTGCCTCCCAATTCAAGCTTAAAGCTATTTCTCTCGCCGACCGCTGCACTGAGTCTGTTATTGCCTCAGCCGGTCCAGGCTTCACCGTTGAGTCGGTCGCCTATGTTCCTGCCGGCGGACAGTATGGTGAGAGTGCGGAGGCCAACCCCGGCTTCCCCACGATCCCCACTGAACTGCCCGAACTTTGCGCTGCGATTGTCCGCGTTAACTCGTCTGCGACTTCGTTTTTCCGTTTTGGCGTTTTCTTGCCTGCTGAGTGGAATGAGCGTATGCTGACCTCAGGCAACGGTGGTGTAAGTTTTATCAACCCTCCTTTAAGCATGGTCAAGATTCTCCAGCGAGCCTAGTGGGTCGATCGATCACGACATCGGAAAACTGGAAGATCTTCTTGACTATCTTCGTTCGCCTATCAAGGGATCGGGGATTCCAATCCATCTGATCCACAAACTAGTACACTAGGGCCCACATCAACGCATCATGATTACTGATTATCTCCACTATAGTTTGCTGGTGGCATCAACTGGATTGACATGGGCGCCTCCGTCAAGTATGGTTTCGCTGCTGTCTCCACTGATACTGGCCACATCTCCACCCTCTCTGATGGCAGCTGGGCTCTGAACAACGAGGAGTCCCGTCTTGACTTTGGTTACCGGGCAATCCATGGTTCCGTCGAGCATTCCAAGGCGATTGTGAAGAAGTTCTATGAGCAGGATCTTTCATACAGCTATTACGCTGCTTGCTCTACTGGCGGTCGCCAGGGCATGCGTGAGACCCAGAGCTACCCCGATTCGTTCGACGGTGTCCTTATTGGTGCTCCGGCCTGGTGGTCTACTCACATGCAGCCTTGGACTCTGATGAATGGTCTTAAGAACGGTCGCCTCGCTGGCAACGCTCGCATTGACTTTAACCAGTTCTCCAGCATCCGCAAGCACGTCACCAAGCAGTGCGATGCCCTTGATGGTGTTGTTGATGGCATCGTTTCCGATGCTTACAACTGCAAGATTGACTTTGACCTTTTCACCTGTGGCAAGCCCCATGCTTCTTCCAAAGATTGCCTGACTGAGGCCCAGATTGGCACTCTCAAGTCTATTATGCTCGGAACCTAATAGCTACGCAAGTGGGTGTTCCCCGGCCAAAACCCCAGCTCCGAGGATCTTTTCGTGGTCCTGTATGGCGGCATGGAGCCTGCTGGCCTCGGTACCAACTATGTCACCGACTTTGTTCTCAACAACGAAACATGGGCCCCAGAGAACTGGAACGACTCTATGCTCGCTGGCATTGATGCCCTGAACCCTGGCAAGCTCAATGCCGACAACTTCACCGGCATCACCAACTTCCGTGATCGCGGCGGCAAGATGATCCTGTATCACGGCCAGGCTGACTCTATGATCCCCCCTGGATCTTCCGAGTACCTGTACAACCATACTGCTGCCGAGATTGGTGAGGACATTGACCAGATGCGCGATTGGTTCCGTCTTTTCCGTATCCCTGGTATGGGCCACTGCTCCAGCTCCTCTGTTGATGCCCCTTGGTATATCGCCGGTGGCAACCAAGCTGCCGTCATTAACACCTCTGCCCACTCGGTTCCTGGCTTCGAGGACAAGGAGCACGATATGCTGCTAGCGCTCATGAACTGGGTTGAGAACGGGACGGCGGTTGACTCTGTCATTGCGACGGCCTGGAAGAACACTGACCCCAAGCAGGGCGTGATTAGACAGAGACCTCTTTGTGCGGTTCCCAAGGCTGCTAAGCTGAAGGCGGGAGCGGACGAGACCAAGGCGGAGAACTGGACTTGCGAGTAAAAGAGGAGTAGCAAGAAGGGTGATGAGGCATGATTTATCAACTATACAGTTTAGTAATACTAATTTGCAAGATACTTCAACGTATCTATGCTTGTAACTATTAGTCTGGAGAATACCGTAAATTACTGTGCAAGTCTATGTATCAAGATGATATGCTGGTGTATAAGCTCTTACACTGTGCTCAAAGGCCATGTTTATATACATATGCCATGTGCGATATTGTTGTAGACACACTGTACGTTGAGGGCGCTTAGTCATCATTAATATAACCCTATTGTGAAATATCGGGGTTAGTGGTGCTTATGTAAGCGTAATTGATTACACAGTGTGTGTATGATCTACATGCGTATATTGTATTAGTGAATATCCGTACATAGAACAGTGATAGGAATGTATACGCACAGTGACTGGATATGCTTAGTCATCGGTGTTAACCCTCGATATAGGGTTATATGTAACGGCTGACTAAGCGGTAGACACTTACAGTGTTTATCAACTTTATTGACACGTATTAATGCCATATATTACACATACCCCAGAACAGTGCGCCAATATAATTGTACGGCAGCCATTGTCAACAACGATGAACATGTCTAAAATAGTAAGGAAAATGGCCTTGTACCGTTTTAAATTGATAGAATGACCCGGAGGACCAAGGACGATGGTGATATAACTTTCCATGGTCATTGATTTATTGTTTTATGTATTCTATGCTACCGAAGAAACATATAACACGAGCTCTGCTCTGATTGATTGATTACTGCTCTACGTCTACCAAGACCCCGGGGAGCATATAACGCCGGATTTACACTTGAGTGTTTACCAGGCAGAGTGTGAGGCCCTCTGTACTGCCTATATCAGAGCTTTCTGCAAGCAGGCGACCGCAGCCCGGAGCCTCACGTACCCCAGGCAAGCCTGTATGCCACTTGCAGCTCATATACATCTACCTAATCAACTATATAAAAAAAGACAAAAAACAGAAAATAAAAGATACAGAAAAGTAATAGGACAGCTCATTTGATTTGAACCAAATGAAAAACTAAACCCACCAGCTTTAGAAAGCTAAGTGCATACTCTAAACCAGTTCCACTTGGATTCCAGCTTCTCGGTCAGGTATGTGCAGAAGGTATCTTTCAGCAGTAACTTCTTGGCGAAGAACTCGCTAAGTTTCTTGACATTGCTAGAGCAGCACCAAGGGTGAGTAGGAGTCTTTGCCTGCCCGCAGTGAAGAACCTCGCAGTCAAGAACCGTATCTTCATGATTGCGTCGAGTCAACCAGTGCGTGATACCCGACGTAACTTAATACTACTATCTTCATGATTGAACCGGAGGTAATACTGCTCGAAGTCGCCATGACTGGAGCGAGCAGCCAAGTACCTAGCAACAGTACCCCGCCACAAACGCTTCATCCATTTGGAGATCCAGATCTTGGGCGGTGGAAAAGGGTTCTCTAGGTATTTAGCTGGCTTCTGGTGCTGCTTCTTCATCCACGCTTTGAATTCCCCATTGCGTGTGTTTTTTTCTTCCAACGGTGAGTTGAAGACAGTGACATGTTTGGGTAGCTAGTGGGGACCAACAACCTATCACTACGGCACCCGTCCTTAGCCAGAGCATTCGCGACTTCGTTTCCTTCAACCTCGCAGTGACCTAGCACCCAAAGAACCGCACTTTCCAGGACGTCCACCCCAGTGTATACGGACTCTGCTGATTTGATTTGATTTTATTTAACGTCTACCCTATTATAAGGAGTCTATTCGACGCCGGGCTTCCACGAGTGGTTACCGGACAGAGTGTAAGGCCGTCTGACTTGCCTCTATCTGAGCTTTCCACAAGCGAGTGACTGTAGTCCGAAGACTGCCGTACCCCAGGCAGACCCTGTATGCCGCTTCCAACTTAGATATAAAAACCACCAAAAAAACACTAATATAATAACAATATCTCTGCTTAGGGGCGTAAATTCCACTTGATTTTCTTTTCATTAAAATTTAGTTTATTTTTATTTATTTATATTTTTTTTTCGGAAAAGTTACTCAAACAATACAATGTTCTTAGATGGGCGTTTGTATACCAAGATAGACTCTATATAGTGTTGAATATAACCCTAGTTAAATGATGTTGAAACTGGATCACGTGGGAGGTCACATGCAAGCGCGTTTCTGCGACATGTGATATAGCCCAAAGTCTGTCAGCGTATACCACATCAAGAATTCGTATTCCATTGTTAAGTTCGATGGGAGTAAAATAAAAGCATCTGTTTGCTTCTCATCAATCCACTCATATGGCTTTTTTGTTCTAATTCTAATTGATACCCATTTGTTTAGTTTTATATTTTGTTATTTTCTTTGTTGTTTTCACCTGGCGTTTCGATAGAATGGGTGACCCGAACGTTACTGAGCGGTATAATGAGCTCCTTAAGCAGCAAGAACGCGCACGCCAAGATCAAGAACGCGCACGTGAAGATCGAGAGCGTGCCCGTGAAAAAGAGAAACAAGCACTTGAAAAAGAGAAACGAGCACATGAAAATGAGAAACATATTGCTGATGAGATTCGCAAACTCGGCCTAGAACATGGCCAGCTTGAGAACATCAGTGAACTGGATGCTTACCCGAGTGCTTCAGTTTCAACCCCAAGGCGACCCCCCAAAACTATCGTCATTTCAACACCTATCCGCAATTCTCAGGGTTCCAATACAACTAAAAATCTTGCTGTTGCCCGGATGGAACGCAACATCCACTGGAATGTTGGATCGATTTTGTATAACCTCCCCATCTATGAGACACTTTTTGAACGTCATCCAGGACAGCTTGATGCTGCACAGAGAATGTTTCGAGACTGGACTTCCCAGGATGAGCCTCTCTATTCTAACAAGATGTGGAAAAACTGGCCTCAGGACACAAAAGAAGATTTGGTTTTCTCATGGCTCCAGAGTATAGAAACCGAGATCGCAAAGTACTGTCAGCAGAATCCAT
>LXGU01000147.1:0-70498 GCA_001640685.1 Catunica adiposa
CCTGCATACTCTGCCACAACTTGTGGCAGATGTCGTCGTATTGTGGCTAAAATTCTAGACCATATGTAGACGTAAACCAATACAATCAATCAATCATGGAGGTTTTTGTCTAGTACTCTTTACCGTTGAGTGAGAGTTCTCCTGACGGAGGACTGACATGCGATAGGCTGAGAGTCTTCTATGGTCCTGAAATTTGTCTGTTGATCAGTCGACTATGCAGTATCCACTATGATCACCAATACTTGAAACCGTTTTTTTCCCCTCACTGTAAGCCGTTGACTGTTTACTTTGAGCTGGTGCCACCAAATCTGAACACCTTTGTTTTTTTCCGTCTATTTTGCAACCCCAGTCCAGACAACCATACCCCAAGCAGCAAGCTCCTAGCTCTCTTTCGACAACCCTCTGAAGCTGCTGCGAACCTTACGGCATATAGTCGCGCGTGCAATAAACAGTGCTCGTCACTCGACCAATTCTGTTATTTACTATCACAGCAAATATAAGCTTGACAAATACTAGCCATTGCCTTGCTATCTCGGCATAGAATCACCCGTCACTTTACCATCAGACCGTCCGTCAGGCGCTATCCCACGAGTTAGAGCCCTGCTTTGCATCTGCGCGTGGGGGGAACAACAGCGCCCATCAGAGCTCACTGCAACCAGTTGTCCGAACCATTGGGTCCATTCGAACTGGCAGGCTGATGACATCTGCCCAACATTCGGATCTTCAGTTACAATCACTTGTTGTACACTTAACTCTCGACCTCACGCTACCTGACAACTCCTCAAAACATCCTGCTTTACCCCACCGTGGCTCAACATGAGCTCTAACATGGGAAATGGCGATGCCGCCATGGGAAATGCCCGGCCCTTTGCCACCGAATACACGCTTCAGGGTATGTGTCTCGACTCAGATCCCGCCACTACACATAGCAACTGTCAATGTCAATCGTTGTAAGATGTCATATAGCTAACATGGTCATCTTCCACCAGGTGTCATGCGATTCCTACAGACCGAGTGGCATCGTCACGAGAGAGAACGTAATGCTTGGGAAATCGAAAGACAGGAACTCAAGGGCCGTATCGCAACTCTCGAGGGCCAAGCGCGCCGAGCCGATGTCACCCAGAGTGCGCTGAAGAAATACGTCGTCATTCTAGAACGAAAGTTGAAGGCTCAGATCGCACAAAACGCCACCGATGCCGACAAGGAGTCTGGACCTACTATGGATCAAGCTGTCCAGAGGGCCCAAATGCTGGAGGACAGATTGAGGGGTAAGACATACTATCCCAAGGTTTCATGTATATGAAAACTACAGATATTAACATTGTATGCAGGTTTAACCACTGCCCAGGCCGAACAAATGGCTGTCGACGATGAGGCCCTTCGCAACGATGCTAGGGATATCCTTGACCAATGCCAGAATGAGTTCACCTATCTTATGGTCACTCCCGCCAACCCACCGGCTCCCCGGGACTCGCCCCCACTTCCTATCTCTGTATCAGAGGCGGAGTCCTATCATATGAATGCCTACGGGGCTCATGATAACCAGCAAATTCTCCAGCAGCAGCATCATCTTCAACAACAGCAACAACAACAACAGCAGCAGCAGCAGCAGCAGCAGCAGCAACACCAACAACAGCAACAACAACAACAACAACAGCAGCAGCAGCTACAGCAGCAGCAACAGCAGCAACAGCAACAGCAGTCGCGCCAAATCCCTCCTTCGCAAGCCTCAAGGCAACAACAACAACCCGAAACCAACGAGTCTAGCTGGAACTACAAGCAGAAAGAGGCTCCCGCTATGAGTAGGTCTACCTCGGGACCTGGAAACGATTCCTGGAACCAGCAAGCCGGAAATGAAGGACAGGGTACCGGCTCTCAGAGCTCAGAGTCAGACGGCAAGGGGACATTTTCTGATAGCTGGGATTTTCCTGCTGAGAATTCCAGTGGCTCTACCAATCGATCCGATACTGATGTATTCCCAACCGCCGAAAGTATCCCTCGGTCCCCAACCAAGGAAATTGTTAACTCTCACAAACGCAAGGGATCCATGGGACGGAGGAAAAGCAATGATAACGGTACCAACGTGATGGTTCACCCTCAGCAAAGCGCCCATGGCACTAGCGAGCCAGCCAACTTTAGACTCAGATACGGACTGCGCGGTCATCTCGACACAGTCCGGGCAGTCATCTTCTCTGGCGGTGGTAGCCCTGCTGAGCCAGAGGTTTGCACTGGCGCAGACGATGGGTTGATCAAGCGTTTCAACATTCCGCAAGCAGATGATATCACTGGTAGCATTGCGGATCTTGACGTTTCCGCAAGCTATACTCATCGTGGCCACAAAGGTGCGGTTCTCAGTCTGGCGGCATGGTCCCCTTCACCAAACTTTGCGACGGGAGGACGGGCCCTGGGTGATGGATGGATCTACTCCGGTGGCCAAGATACTACCATCAGGGTATGGGAGCGCGGCCGGGTAGAGCCTAAAGTCACTATCAGCGGTCATAATGATGCTGTTTGGGCTCTTCAAGTGCTTCCTGGCAACTTGGGTAATATTTTCCCCGATGCTGTCAAGTACGGTGGCCCTGACCGCCTGGTTCTTGTTTCCGGTTCCTCAGACGGCACTATCAAGATTTGGGCTGTCAGCGCACCGCCTAGCGTTTCTCCTACCAAGTTGCCTGGAGGCCAACGCCCCACGGGTCGCACTCGGAACAACTCCATGAGTTCCGGTAGCGAGTTCCCAGCATCGCCTCAACCGACCAGCACTACATTCCTCAATGCGCCGTTCCATTACCAGTTGATCCACACTATTGAGCCCTCTACTTCGAATGCGGCTGCGCCCACTTGTATTACGCCTCTGGATCCCATTGGTGAATACTTTGTAGTTTCTTATAACAATGCTATGGTCGTCACATACAGCACCCGGACAGGCGAGGAGGTATTGGTTTGCGCTAGTCAGGATACTTATGATCAGACTCCCAAGACAGGCATCAACGCTGTAGTGGCTACCACTCAGTCACTGGACCAGACTGGGTCTCCTGGTGGCAACAGCGAGGAGGGTGCCGACGGCCAGACCGTCGAAGGTACGATCATCACTGGACACGAAGATAGATACATTCGGTTCTTTGATGCCACAAGCGGTAAGACTTATCTTCCCCTATTGACCACCCATGATATAGATAACCATACTAACTTCGCAACAGGAGCCTGCACCTACAATATGTTCGCCCACCCCACTTCCGTCTCCTCTCTTTCTCTTAGCCCCAACGGCCGTGAACTAGTCAGCGCTGGTCACGACGCCTCCCTGCGCTTCTGGGATCTCGAAAAGCGCTCTTGCATCCAGGAACTCAGCAGCCATCGTGTGATGCGCGGTGAGGGCGTTTGCAGTGTGATTTGGAGCCAGGACAGCAAATGGATTGTTAGCGCGGGTGGTGACGGGATCGTCCGAGTGTTTGCTCGGTAGAACCGGGCATCCGTCCGGGAGATGTTCTATCACATGTGCTCTGAGAAGCTGGAACGGCAGCAGCAAGCAATACTGGTGGAAGGATAGAAGGGTAGGGCAGAGGGTGGACAGTTGGGGTTTGTTTTCTGTATGATGTTTCGTGATATCCTGTTTTCGTTGTTTTTAGATGATTGGGGGTTTTGTGTCTACGTTGCCATTTAGACAGACGGTGTATGTGTTCATGTTCATAATGTACTTGTATCCAAGTAAACATAAATATAATAATCAATCACAACAATCATGATAGTTCCGCTTCGTAATATTGTTTGAGGGTAAAGCTCATGATGAAATACGTATCGAATAAATTTGGCTCTAAACACACCAGATGCATCCCGCACCCATTAATCAATCTATTTTTATACAATCCTTCGCATAACATAAATAAAACAAACGTATATCCCATCATGACTCCCTCCACTATACCGGCCCCAAACACCAACCTACCCAACAACTGCTTCTCTAAAGCTCCCGAACAATACCTCTTCCTCTCTCCACATGCGCCCACCTCTCTCCCTTCCCTTTCCCCTCCTTCTCCCCATATCCCGCACCCCACATATTCCACCTCCCCGTACACCCTCCATCAGCCTCTTCCCTCCTGGCGCCTTCCACAACCTCCCCAACCTCTAGCAAGCCCCCTCGTGAATCCATCGCCCCGTGATCTGCTGTCAACACATACTCAATGCGGCTTCCCAGTTCGCCCAGGAACCCACCGAGGCCGATTTTCTCTGCGAGGTGACCGCGCTCGTCAACAACGTGTGCAAAGAACCGCGGGAACCGCCGGGCATTCTCGATGCGGGATTGGGCGGCTTTGCGCGCGTCGGAGAGGTTTGTTGCTAGTTTGGTGTCGCCACCGATACATAAACCGCCGGGGGTTCCGACTGTGAATGATTGGTCGCTAGCGGAGACGGGTGTGGGCAGGCCACCGGCGGCAAAAGTTGTAGTTGCGATGTTCTTGCCAGATGTTGGGGTGCCGGGGGTTGCCGGGGGACTCCGTAATGGGTTGGGACTGGCTGGTCCTGATAAACGGAGGCGGTCGGCTTGGGTGTCGATGCGCTCATATACTTTGCACAGGGCTTGGAAGACACCCTCGGGGTCATGTGGTGTGCGGATTCCCCGTAGGCTCGGGAAGCCCCCAGCAGCGATACTACGGGCGAGAATAGAATCTGACGGGGCGGCGCGGAGAGGATCGGCGGGAGCTGTAATATCCCAGTGCATGAAAGTGAGCGAATTAGATGTGATATAGGGCATGAGGCAGAAGAGGTCTTCAGCAGGGATAACAGGGGCGACTGATTGGACAAAGACGAACTTCTTGAGTGACTTTGAAATAGAGAAGAGACGGCATATGGGGGTGAGATTGTCAATATTGACGTGGCGGAGTTCCAATCGTGTTAAAGCAGTAGCCTCGGGCCGATTAGCAAAGGCAGAAAGACCACGGCCAGAGATGCCGTTAAGGCGATTGAGTGATAGTGTCTTGAGTGCGGGCAAGGAAAGTAGCGAGTCGTCCTTGAATGCAGTGTAGGAAAGATTAGAAAGGAACAAATGCTGAAGCTTCGGTAGGCTCTTTACCGCCTTAGCTATTAGGTAGTCGGGTGTCAAGGCACCACCGGGCATGGCGTGGATGGTGAGTGTAGTGAGATTGCGCCAATCGACGTGATAATCAAGCCAAGCTTCACTTTGTCCTGGGTTAAGATCCGTAGGTGCAATATTTAGCGGTGTCAACTTATTCCGCAATGCTGAGCCTTTTGAGCTCATTGGCCGCGAAGCCTGAACCTGTCTCTGAGCTGCCGGCTCAATGATCCACTCCATTTGCTTAAGTTTGGTGCGCGTTGACAAAGCATGGAACAATCGGTTAAAGGAATGATCGTAGGCAGGGTAAAATCCAACTAGACGTTCGAAATTCGGGCAAGCCATAATCACGGTAGCTACCGTGTTGTAATAGGATTCCTTGTTCATACTCGGCGTAAGAACTGGTACTTTGAGATTCCGGACAATGACGGCAATTTGTTGGGACGAAAGTAATGTTCTCCGCAAAAGCGCCAGTCTTGGGAACTCAAAAATCTTGTACTTCTTCTTCATGGCTGGTGAATCGCAACCCATAATCAGGATATCCTCGTATCTATAGCGTTTGTTAGTAATAATGTGGTGACTAAATCTCTATATGTTAACTTACAAAGAGGTTCGCGCAAATTTGGACCATTTCCTCGACGCCACAGCAACCGAGCAAACGTCTCTCATCCAGCATGTTGCGCAACTCTCGCTACCTTCGCTCAGATGCGAACTCTTCAGCTCATCCAGAATTCTTTCCAGAATCTCACCGGGAAGCATGGAAAATTGCTCGCCAGCTTTCATGGTCCATACCATCTCCCTCTTCCCCTCTGTGTCCTCATCAAAGTTCAACAACGGCTGCTGTGGGGCCCCAGAATAGCTATGCGCACTTCGTGGCCTTGGAATCCCCGAAGGTCCGGTCGCTGTCGGTGCATCTGACAAAATCGAGTCAAAGCTGCTGCTAGCGCTGCCGGCAGACATCCCACTGCTCCACGACGATGTGCGTCCGCGGGTTGGTATTGAGCTACCATTGCTCTGGGGTCTGCTGTGGGCGTTTGCGGGGTGCGGGGGGTTCTGGATGCGCTGAGGGTTTCGGTGAGGGTTTGCGGGAGATCTCGGTGTTGTTGAGGTGGTCGGCGAGGTGGATATCCGTTGCGGGCGGTTCAGTACAACCGGAGTAGGGATGCCGGAATGGGGACGTTGCGGTTGTTGAGAATGGGCTTGGTTCTGGTATTGTTGTTGCTGTTGTTGCTGCTGTTTTTGTAACTGGATTTGTTGTTGCACCATAATTTGCTGTTGTATCTGGAACTGTCTATGCATCTGTTGCTGCTGTTGTTGATATTGCTGCTGAAATTGCTGAAATTGCTGATGTTGCTGCTGGTGCTGCATAGTCTGGAATTTCTGGTGGCCATTTTGTTGATACATGTTGTCTGTGGCTTCCGGCTTAGTTCCTGGATATCCGTCACTATCAAACAAATTTCTGTAGCCCTTTTCAAGTGCTGTGTCTTCCGATATGATCGGGCTCCCAGGTGATGCAAGAGGAGACTCCGGTTCCTCTGTAACAGTCTGGTCGGAAATCGAACTCTGTCTCAGTCGCAACTTGGACTTGGACTTCTTGGCCTCTTTCTTTTTTGGTGGCGACGACGACGATGATGAGTAAGTTGCCCTTGAAAAAAAAGAAGCAACAACTGATCTTGGTCGGCGCGGTGGCGTTGAAGTAACAGTAAGATCAGGCGAAGAACCTGGTGACGACTTTGGTGAAGACAATGGAGATTCGTCCAACGATAATGACGGCGAAGAAGTCAATGACGATGACGATGATTCAGAAACGGAGAACGTCGATGATCTGGAATCAGAAGTCACCGCTGGCGGCGAGCCAAAGATATGTTGATAGGCAGGATCGGCGGCTGTCATGGCTGCGAACGAAGTGGACCAGGGGTGCTAGAGATACTAGGACTGGGCCTATGGCGACGAGTGCCTGGGTTCACGAACTTGGAGACAAGGACGCTGGATCAACTGGTGGGATCGGAGGAGCTAATGCTGGTGCTTTTGCTTCGTTTTTAAGATGTGGTCCTGGGGTCTTGGCCTAGGTGAAAGCACTTGATTTCTGGCTTAGCTGAACTGAAGACAAAAGAAGCCGTGAGTGGCCTGTCTGATGCTGTATGTTCGCGATGCTTGTAGTTATTAATCAAAAGTCTGGGGCTGTGAAGGCTAACTGTCGCAATGTTTGCTGAAGCAAAGACCAACTGCGGGAACTCGCAGACCAAAAACCCAGAAACGAATGATTCAAGGAAGCCAAGGCTTGAAAAGGTGTCTATAGCTTCAAAATGGTGCTATCTGCCAAATAAGAGACAAGGAAGTTGTGGTAAGTGCTTATTAAAAAGCAAAGCAATGGCTCAGTCAAGGTTCTCGGGGGAAGCGGATTCTGGAGATATAAAGCCGAATTAGAAGAGAGATGAGAAATAACCAGGGCGGCTATGTGTCTAAGTGCCTCCACGGCCACAAAGATGTCGAATCAAGCTGATATAAAATCAATACCGAAGCGAATTATGTGTTGATATCGTTTCGGGACAGAGAGAAGTGAACAGGCGTAGACATTAACACGAAAAACAAATTCATGCAATATATACTAGCAAAGAATTACAATTTCTCGAAGCCTAAGCAAAATATGATAGGCAAGGAGAGGAGCAACAAAAAAGATAAATATGGGCCATGTGCCAACTAGGTTGTAACTAGCAGAGACGAATGGGTTATGTTAGCAGGCGGAATTCCAAGGATCAGGAGGTTATAGTATTCAGTCATGTATTTTTTTTCTTTCTTTCTTTCTTTCTTTCTCTTGAGATGACGTGTGCATCGGGCAGAGGGAAATCAAGAAAAAGAAGCCAGTTCAAGCCCACCAGAAAAAAAAGAAAAGGAAGAAGATTGGACTGTCTATTTCTTTTGTTCCTGGGAGCTTCTCCAAGAAAGAAGATATGGAGAGGCGTCCTTTGCCTATAACCAGAAAAAGAAATATCAAATTTAATGATAAAAAAATAGTGCGTCTTGCTTTTCTTTCTTTGCAAAACAACGCACCACACCTCGGCATTCCACACTAGAGCCATACAACATCAAGCGAGAACCACACATTCGCCCTGACATAGGATCCCAAAGATCCAGGGCTCACTGCTATGCTGGTTGTCCGGCGTCAAGCACCCGTGTGGTGGGGCTCAACCAGTCCGATATTTTCTCAGTTACTAACTCCATCTCGTCATCTAGTGAATAATATCACTCTAGGAACTGACGGTGTCATCAACTTAGGCTACCAAAGCGCGGAGAGTGTAACTCTGAAGTTTGGATAGAGGCTATATCATACTCGTATTAAGCCTGGCTAGAGCATACACAAGGGGAGTGTGGAATTATGTGGCGTGTGGGTAGAAGTGCTTCCTTCTCAAGAGGCTCAGGCTTCTGAGACAAATATTCAGGGTCTTGTAATAGATGTGGTACTTGAGAGACATTGACCCCGAAGTTCAGATATATCCTAACAGTCTCTTTTAAGACCGGAAGAAACTACTTGGATACAGGAACGAATACAGTCGATATAGAGATGCAAACTATACATAAACTCCACTCGAACATGACTATAGGGAAAAGGGCGTAAGTGAAAGGGAAAACAGGGGTGTTGGCGCATACAAGTGACGAGGAGATCAATGACAGGCGGCGCAGGCGGCAAGGAAACGACAAACCGTCAAGATCGGCTTTAGATTTCAGAAATACGAAGTGGGCATCTAAAATAAACAAATAAAAATAAAAATGCAAAAACAAAATGCAAGAAGGGAAGAAGAAGAAGAAAAATAGACTCTCAGTGGTTTTTGTTTGGAGATAAGGCGAGGAGACGAGAAGTTCATGATAGTAATGATAGTAATGATGACAAGAAAAGGGAAACTGAGAAGACAGTCTAAATGCCAACTAACTTCTCGGCCATATCAAGTCTAGACAGTGTGAACTTGTCCTCCCTTGGAGGCACAGTGAAGCCTCGAATTTTCAGATCAATAAACCATGTTGGTGGCTTAGTGTTTCGTATAACCACCGACTGCCTCAGCACTTATTGATAGCATTAACCAGGCGTCGGTATATTGAGTTTGGAGGATGTTTCTAGGCTTCCACCGGGCGTTATTAAATGCAGCGTTTATATATATATAATGGTCCATGAGAACGGTTCATATGCAAGCACAATATATATCATCTGCTGTCAAAGGTCTTTTGGCGAGTGGCCTTTAGACAATCGACGGCCCAGGCGGTAAGGTCGTGATGACTTGCCGAGTTGAGACATGATATATAAGCACAACAACTTTTGGTATTTGTTTTTTCTGGATTTGGAAATTGAGTTTCCTCGTTGGCATGCGGTGGGCAATCTTGTGTTCTGAGCCACAAGAGCTATCAAGGTCTGTCTCACCATGACACCATCACCTATGAATATTATAAATACCAAGCAAGTCAAACATTTAAATTGTCTTCTTACACGGAATCCATCTGCAAGGTCAGACTGTCGAGTCGATCCCCTTGATGCTTATACACCGCCTAAGCGAGCACAGCAAAGGAGGCCATTACGGACCCTAGGTCCTTCGCCAAGTACATGAAAATGAACTGAAAGAGGACAAACCGGATATCTCGGGAAAAATATTTCCTTTTGTTTTCCTCCCGCCTATTCCTTCGCTAAAGGCAAGCATTATAGGCTAGTTACTTACTGTTGTTTCTCTCCAGATGTCGTTCCCCGCCGCGAAACGAACAACGCGAAATCGCCAAACGGGACGGCTGTCATCTGCCGAGGGCAAAGAGAAGAATACGGGTGGAGTCCACATATGGAGAAAACATCAATTAAAAAAAACTAAAGCCAAGTAGTTAAAATCCTCGCACTCCTGCAACTTGAACGTAAAAGTTTGCCGGCTACTTGCGTGGGGTTTTCATTCGCTCAATAGTGCCTTCGTGATCAGAGGAGCTTTCCACCTATCCAGAAAAAAAAAGTTTAAATTCTAGAAATAACCTAAATGGAAATACTCACATGCATGACCAGCAAACCAGCAGTCAATATCAGGGGAACAAATTGGTGCAATTCATATGTCAAGTCAATCCATCGCCCAAGAATTTCTCATTCTCATGATCCAGTTCGCCGATCAACTGCGCACACTAAAACTTTCTTCTCACCTCCCCAGGCGGTCAGTCCCGGCAGGACCATAACCGTATGTGCCTTCGCAATTACGCTATTTCTCCCAGCTAGCTAGATGGCAGACTTGAGGGAAAATCAACACGTGCGTGCCTTCTACAAACTTTGACTGGTTTTCTGGTGGTATTATTGGAAGCCACGGTTATGTATTCTGGGTGATGATCCGGGGGTGGGCAAGAGAGCGGAAGGCTGGGATTGGGGTTTGAGCTTTATAGTGGCACTGAGGCGTATGTTCATTCCGATGATTGTCGTTATCTGGAACAGGATGGCTGGAAATTGAGTGGTTTTTATTTCCTTGTTTTATTTTTCCTTTTTCTCATTGGAGGGCGAGATTTCTTAAATCTGGGGAATGTATGGGGCGAGGCTGAGGGAGTTTGAAGTGAGTGTTTTTTTTTTTTTCCTTTTTTTTTATGAACAAGACCAGGATAGCAGGGAGGAGAGGTATGTGGTTATGAGGATGTGGGATGTTGTCTGAGTGGTATGACGCGAACCAGGAATTCATGTATCTGATCATGTGATCAATTTAACCAGTGTCTCATCATATACTCCTGTGAAGCAGCAACAGCCAGGTGCCAATAGGTACTTATTATCATGACCCTATTTTCTCGCAACGAAGCGCTAAGCTCGGCACAGACCCCGATTTTGACAACACGGCTCCAGTCCCGATGTCACGCGAATCAGACGACCGACTTGTTGCTTCTATTGTCATGCATTGAACCCTCAGATACTATCAATATTCATGTTCTAGCCCCGACTCTGCAACAAGAGGGCGAGAAGAAGGGTGGCCAAACTAACAGGCAAAGAGATGCCTAGTGGACGGGTGTAATGGACTGTAGCATTCCGAGGAAGGCCGTGGACTGGAGTGTCCAAGTCTAGACTCGAGTGGCTATTTTTTTTTATATTTGCATTTCTAGCCATGAATGTAGTCCACACATACATCGGAGATATTGCAAGACCTCTGTTAGACATGATCCACGTCATAAGGCAAGCCCTAATCAAGCCCAGAATAAACTCTCAGCTCCAGCCGGCACAACACCATCCGGCCCCCTTCTCACCCCTGTGCTTTCGTCCCTGTACACACTTTGCGAAAGCCATCCCCGCCAAGATCATTGTCCAAGGAATATATTCACAACCATACCAAATCCCCCCTTGTCTCGGCTGCCCCTCGTCATTCAAATCTCCCCCAGGAACCCATTCAACACCCCGAACAACTGACCAGGCGCAAGACAATATTGACTCAAAAGCAGGAGAGAACACGGCAGCTGTACAACCATCCGGTACACTGATACTTGCTCTGGGATTGAAGAAACACTCTCCCCTTCCAACAAACCAAGCTGGCCCCCTTTGAGCTCAGCCATGTCGCATCAAATCGCCTTTGCTCTTTGTTTTCATTCTTAGTTAAAAGTTTACCCCTGGCTAACGTCGTATCTGTCGCCCCAAAGGATTTAGGATGGACTTTAAGATGACCCCGAGGGAGCTAGTTACAGTTAGGGTTCTGTAGATGACGTGATAAGGATTAATGTATAGGGGGCGGCATCATAACAGGTATATTGGCAGAGATTAATTAAAAATCATGTTTATTCAAAGCAATAACATAATGGCCTCCCGCATGGGTTGTTCAACTACCTACAGTAGGAGATCGGAATTCCACAAACCCTCACCTCCCAACCTTCCACTCGACTCGGCCGAACCCCAATGCTACATTAACGATCACATTCGCTATTGTCAACTAACCCCGTTCCCGATCATACCATGATAGCATGGCCCCATTTTACTAATCCATAAGCGCCAACGTAACAAATTCACGGTGTGTACTCATACAAATCCAGCTCATCCATCTATCAGCTCACAGCACCATCAACAATCGACTCCAGCTCAGTATCTGCAAGAGACTGTGCAACACCAAGACCAGCCAATATAGACACAGTATATGCACATGCACATACATCCATACAACATACATACAGACCATAATAGCTGACTCAACTTGTCCAACCATTGACATAACCACCATTCAGCTGGCCATCCACACCCATCCATTTCCACCCCGTCCCACCATACGTTACACAAGCAAACACCAACTTAATCTGTTGTGTGTCAGCTTCCCGCCGTGAAGGGTTTGCTGTGTCCATGTTGGGGAACCACAAAGTGATCAGTAAGCTTGCCAAGATTGCGAGTTTGTCAATATGGGAATATCACGGATAACTAAGCTTGGTCTGATACTATATCACGACATTGAGAACTAGGTGAATGATAAGATAATGTATAAATATTCTTGTCATTGTGAAATGATGTGAAGACATGTCAAATGTCTGTATAATGCAATAGCCTAATTTCCCTAGAAATCAAGACTCAGAAAAAAAGAAAGAAAAAAATTAAGATAGCAAAACTCCACGCAAGGGTAGTAACAACCAACTAGACAACAGTCTTTAAAATCTCCAAGGAGATAAAGTTACAAACAATACAAGAAAACAAAAGATCATAAATCATACCAACTGCAACTCACCCCTTCCTTCAGTACATCGCCAACTCCGGACCCTCCGTCCTATTCTCATCCCATTTCTGGCTTGCCCCACTATCTGACCTATGTCGCTTCCCCACAATCTTCTTCCCCTTCTTCACCTTCGATACCGTTGTCGTCGTCTCCGTTGTCACTGTGACTCCACCAGCCCACCCGCTCGCTGCTGAACCAAACAAGTTGATACCATGAACAAAATCCGGGCTCGTCGGACTGTACAACATCCCGTCCAACCCAATATCACTCCCAGGAATCTTGATAGGGAGCCCCGCGCTCCCAGTAGTTCCAGCGCGCCGACGGCCAACAATATGTTCGGTAACATCTTCAGATTCGTCGCGACCAGGCGTCTTCATAGTGAGCTTGCGGAGACCGGTGATCTTGGCGGGGGTGGTGGTGGGCATGGGAGGCTCCTGGGACGTGTTGTGTGTATGGTAGGAAAACATGGATGCAACAGCCTCAGACGCCGATGATGAGTTTGACCGTCGGTGAGAACCAGCGGATGTGTTGCCAGATTTCTTCATTTTCTGTGGTGTACGCAGCTGCCCCGAGAACCCACCCATGTGCGGAAGACTTCTAGACCGCGAGTGAGCTGAAGGATTGGCAGTAATAGTGGTGGTGGAGGAAACAGGGCCTCCATAAACACCCTTAGGGGAACCAGGCCCCGGAAAATTGAAATTGAAAGTATCAGTAGGAATGAGAATCTGCCCCGGAATACTCGAGACTGTCGGGTTAGGTGGTGGTCCATTGGCAAATGACAGAGACCGTGGTGTTGATAGAGACGGGCGTCTTCTTTGCGCAAAAGCAAATGAGTGCGCTGCTGGCGAAGCCCGGTTCCGGAATGAAGACCCCGAGTTCGAGCGAGTGTGAGTGTGAGCATATTGTCTTGGTGGCGTTGAGGTTGGAGTACTATCCTCTGAACTCGCCGCACTCTCCTCGCTATTCCTGAAGTAGCCATCAGACTCATGAGTTCTAAAGTCTCCATGTTCAGCGGGAATCTCATCGACGGCGTACAAGTGCTCTGACATTCGTTGGTCAATGATTGCCTGATGGCGAGCAGCAAGGCGGCGGTGTATAGCCGCATTCATGGCTTCAGCTTCGGCGTTGCTGTTAACACACTTGCCAAGTTTCTTGAGCTCGTCTGACTTTTGGGCGTCGATAGAGGACATAGAGTTCCAGCGAGGGCGTAACAGGCGACGGAAACCAAGAGATGGACGAACACGAGTTTTTGAGTGGTGGAGATGTGGGGAGTCCATGGAAGCAATATCTTTGGAGGATGATTCCGAATAGAGGGAGCTGGAGGGATGATCTTGAGGAAAGAGATTGGTATCACTGAAGATATCCTCAAAAGCCACAGGCGCAGGTGTTGAGGTGGTAGTCCTCATTTTGATAGTGCTAGTGGGACAAATGTAGGCTTATATCACTGATTCAAAATAAAATAATGAATAGCAGATGTCTCTGGACACCTAGTTCCGAGAATTTCTGTGAGACCTGTCACTAGATTGTTAGTAGGGTGTTATTGTTGGTAGTGCCAGCGGTGCAATATTTACATACGTAGTTGTTGATTCGGAATTGGATTATTACTTTGGGGAGACCGCAGTGTGATCAGCCAAAACTATAGGAAAGAAGAAAAAGAAACGTTATACTGTAGGCGATAGATATGTCTAGAGCCAGGCAGCCGACTAATAGGACTTATACTAGTGTGGCGGGACAGGGAAAGTTTATATAGCCCGAAGCAGAATCCAGCAGAAGGAGGAATAAAAAATGGTAGCTTGCAATAGCTGTCGGGCAACAAGTGAATCAAGATATATGCGTGGAAGAGACGAGACAGGTTTATGTAAGTCGGTTGGTAAATGTGGGGAATCTGGGAGTGCCGAGAGATGAGGAGACAATGAGACAGGCAGATTCAGCAAGCAACTAAGCAGCCGAGACTAGATGTAGCTCGAGAAATTTAGATCAATCGAGATAAGATGGACGTGGATCGGTGCCAGCTGGAGTCGAAGCGAGCTTTGGCGAAGATATCTGAAAGTGCAAATGTAATTCCGACGCTGAGTTTAGATCCGCAGATGCTGATATGGTGATAATATGATGGATGTCAGACAACAGCACAGCTGCGATGATGATTTGAGTTGAAGAAGATGTAAAAAAGGAAATGCCAAAAAGAGAGAAAATCTGTAGACAATTGAAATTCTTTGATATAACAAAAGGAAAGAGCGAATCCTCTCGATCTCCGTTAAAAGAAATCGTGGTGCGGGGAAAGAACCTCAGGTCTTTTAAATCTGCAAATGGGAGGAACGAATGGTGTACACCTTGTGAAAAGCAACACAGGAAGGTACGGAACGTTGACAACCTAATTGGAAAGGGAGGAAGATGGCTCTTGACGATCAACCGTATAGAGAGACACTGTGAAGAAGGTTGGGCCCCGGGTATACGAGGACTTGTTAAATTGGTTATGGTTAAAGGAGAGGAGGAGAAAGGAGCATGATTCTGCGGCGATGGACGGCTCCTATAAGGGTTTTTCTTGAGGAAGGGAGGAATGGGGAAAGGGGAATTTGAAAGAAGGTTGATGGAAGATTTAGAGAAGACCAAGAGACCGGAAAAGATTATATTTAGTGGCTGTGGCGGGAGGTTCAACAAGACAAACGGGACGAGTTTGGGATTTGGAGGGGGTTGTAGCAGATTGTTCATGGAAACGACAAGCGGCATATACGTAGATGGAGCACCAGGTGATCTTGGGGTACCAGATCCAGTTGCTTTTTCGTCCAGTGTTTTTGTGGAAGCAGTGGTAGGTGCTTTTCATTTTCATTTTCTTTTTGGCGAAGTGGTGGTCGGGTATTGGCTTATTTATTTTCCTGGCCTTTATCGGTTTCATAAGAGAGCTGGTAGGTTTGAGAGTCGTCTTGTTCCTTATGACAGCCAATATACTAAAATCATATCCATGTTGAAAAATTGGTAAAAAGAAAACCCATACATAAAATGAGTCTGACATAAAATCTCCTGGTATTATGCATAGTTTACAGCCAATACCTTGACTCGTCCACGTGAACCATCATGTCTCGCCGACGTATACCGTACAATTTCCCCATGAGTCTCAAGCTTGGACTTCGTCTATACATCTCTCGACCCTGATACTGTTTCGGCCCCTTCGGAAAGAGAAAGGTACATAATCATGTGGCCTCTGTCATGTTTGGATCGACCGTCGTCGCCGTAGTCTACCTGTCCGACAATCTTTACCCGCCTCCGAAAGCCACAACTGGTACCAGTTTAAATATATATAAAAAAAAATACATCAGCCTATAGGAATTATCAGCGGGTGTCATCATACTAGCTATTATGACGGGTTGGGCCGGTTTCTAGTGTGGTAAGGATAGTGTGTGGAGAGGGGTTATTGGGACAAGGACCTTGGAAACTAAAGCATTTGTAATTTACAAAGTCATAGTTGCTTAAATGGATGTCGGCACTTGGGCGAACAACAAGGACCCTGACGCCCGTGTTTGCTTGTGGTTTGCTTGAGGTTACCCGAAGGATAATGACCAGGAGCAACTATTGGCTAGAAGATGGTCTGCGAACCATTGGTTGTGACCCCAAGTTAAAACCCGTGCAATGTCCAGGGCAAAAGACCATGACATCTTGTTAATGTTACTGTGAACAGGGATTTCACATCTGGCTAGAGGGTATACTTCCTTATTCTTTGGCATAGCCGCATATGACATCAGCGCGATCAAGTGGTGAGTTGGTGTATTTGTTATTCCCAAGTTACTAGTAGAGTCTAAATGCTCTTATTCACCGCTTAATAGGCCATGCGGCAAAGTGTCTCGGGTTGCAGATCGGATGTATCGCCGAAAAGAAGACCACCCTCTAGCTAATAAGCCATAACTCTAAGGTTGTTTTTTCCATCTTAAGCACAAGCCCCAAATAATGCACCACTTACTCCAACTCTGAATTCAAATTCATACTAAGCGCCCTAAGAGAATCCCAAGCCCTAAGAGAATTTGACTCCAAATTTCTCATCTCGTCCTCTTGGATCAGGGAAAGCGGAGCCTCCACCGGAATGCACCACTTTACTCCCAACCACCTTACACACCATCTCGGAGTCAACCATCCCTCCAGCCAGCCTCAACCCTCCTAGCTTGCTCATTCAGTGACGATGTTAGGTGAAGCTGAACTTGATGTCTGTGCTCTCCTTGTCCAAGCCTATGCTCCAACATCTACTTGCCTACAAAAATATGTAGGTCACGATATCTCCATGTGAAATTACAGATTCTTCCCTGCAGACCGCCGCTGTATGTCATTGGGACTATGACGGAAATGGCAAGATATTCGCACCAGGAAATTCTGTTTTGCCTGGCCGAGTTGGCTGTGGGATTGGGAGCTACTGCAATGCAAGATGGCGGGTCTCTGCACTGTTTTTTTATATTTAATATATATGTTGTTTTGGGCTCTCTATTTTAACTTGGGCACAGATGGGAGGGAACTAGAAGGAGCTTCCATACGTGAACGAAGGTGGGGAAGGAAAAGTGAGGTTGGGTGAGGATTGGGGTCAGCTGGACAAAAAGCTTAAAGGTTCTGAGATTTCACGATGATCGTCTTGAAGCTGCGAAAGGAAAACTTTTCAAAATGAACTCTTGGCCAATCGGCAAACATCGCTTAAACATCAGCTCACCTTATCCACATTGCCATCCGAGCACTCACTGTCTTGTTCTCAACAAACCCTTGCCTCCATCATACCCATGGCCTTACAAACATCTACTCTTAAGCTTCGCAAAGTAACTTTAAGAAACAACGGCAAAGCCCAAACAAGTCAAAGCACCTCAAACCCCCTTCCCCATTTACCTTATACCTGTGCCTCAGTTCTCTCTCTATATGATCCAGAACACTAAGCCACGAGGACAGAATAAAGTGTATATTCTCTTGGCTTGTCGTAAGGGTTCTTAGCGTAGCCCAGAAGGCAAGTTCAGATATGCTGGTATACTCAGATTCTAGATCTAGTTTGTGGGATGCTGACATCATCATCCATATAAAAGTGGTGATTGTAGGACTCGAGATTGATCCTAGACTATATTGGGTGCCATAATATAGATCCTCCTTTAGGCTGCTGGCTATTATACTTGAGGTTGTGAACCAGAGCTTTCATGTCCACGTTCTTAGAGGATGTGGGTTGAGTGGTTTAGAGGGTGGCATTGGTGGTAGGGTAACAGAACAGTATGGTAAAGGATCTCCGTAACCCGTGTGTCATCATTTGATTTGTTCTTGTTTCCTTTTTTGTTTTTTTATAACAATTCCACGATATATAGTCTTGGAGCCACCCTAGTGCACTACTCTCTTGATCTGAAAATAACTCCATAAACCACATTAAAAAAAAGCATCCTGCATGAGTTAGTAAAACTTCTAAACACATAAGAATAACTCTCTTGTCCCATCCCATAATGCCACAGTCAACCCCACCCCTCTGACCGCCACCTTATGCCAACGCAATACGCTATGTCACGAGTAAGCATGCTTCAATACTATGTGTATAATTAATTAGTCACATCGAGCTCATAGCATATGGTCCCACCACGGGGATGCTACTCATATGTTCGACAAGCCAGCAAAGTTTAAGCTACGGACGGTGAGGTACTTTACCAAAAACTGGTCAGATAAATGTCTCAAGACATGGTAATTGTCCAGGAAAGGGCTAATTTTTGACTTATACCGACCTGTCAACCTTGATGCATTTGTGTGAAGGATTTTTTTAATAGTGGCAAAACAACATAGAAACAATAGAGCAAAAATAGAACACATATTATTAAGCTTTTGCCCGATCCGTTTTTAGAAAGTATGTAATAATATACGTCTTATGATATGCATCAATTGCATCCCACGCACTACAAACCGGGCCACTGCCCACCGCCCACTACCGGTACTTCAAGATCCCCTTTGCTGGAGGATCACAAAGGTAAAATCCATCTAATCGCCTTGAAAAAAAACTACGGGAAAAAAAGACCATCATGCAAAGAACTTAACCTGCATTAAGTGTCAAGTCTGCCTAATAGTCCGAGGCATCCAGGGTCTTTCACCGACATAACGGAGGGAGGAGGTTCCGGGCGGACTGGTTGCCCGGTTTTATAGAGAGGAAAACTATGAAATTTGGTGAAGCGTGCCCGGATTATGTGGGGAAGGCATAGACGGTAGGCTGGGCGTGGTCTGGCCCATTGGAGAATAGCCTGCTTGAAACGTGGTGCGTAGTTGGAGGAGAGGATGGTGTGATCGTGAGAATTACGATATTGTAGGGTTGGTATAGATGCAAGTGAATTAGAAGGGTTTCAAATAATGAATGCTAAAAGAAAACCAGTATATTCGGTGGACTCCATAGTTTAATCCCTTCTCCCCTTTGTCATCTTCAGAACCAGGCCGCCGGATTGTTATAAATCCACTGCTAGGATCGGCATATGGATGCCTGTTTTACACAGCCACGCAAAACCTGACGGTACCATAGTTATCTAGCTCGACTCTGACTTCACAGCCAACGCATCACAGTGTCCAATGAATCCGAGGAAGAGCATTAGGAGTGTCTACAGATATATTTCTGCTTATATCATGCCCATAGTATTGACACTAGAAAACCCACATTATTATTCACCATATGGTGGGCGTAATATCTATTAATATCCCCAGGTTCCTATCCACTTGTCGAGTTTTGTTGCGAATATGTAAGAACTCGGCGTGGCATTGCTGATACTCGCCCTGCTTGTTTTTTCATGGATACTAACTGTGGCCTTCCAGACAAGACCTCGACGTTAAGAAGACTTTCGTCAAGGGAATACTACACAGTACATTAGAGAAATACACTTCAGAAGCAAGAACATAATTATATCGTAAATTAATATGTATATTTTTGTGTCAGATGGCTTCGACACTTAAAAGGGGTCGTAGTGACGGGCCACAGCTAGAAACGAAGCAAAATAAGTGAATGAAAACGCCAAAACTCCAGAACAATATGACGATACCCCGCGACCACATAGAACAAGTAAAAAACCGTAAATACCCTATCGTAGTTATTAAGCATCTCCCATATCCATATCCTCATCTTCATCCGCCTGTCTCCCAAATACATCCTCCATAACACCTCCCTCCACTCCATCACCACCAGCCTCCTCATCCTCCTCAACTCCTTCCATCGCATCATCACCACCCTCTTCCTCCTCCTCGCTACTCTCTGCCTCCTCCTCCTCCCACTTATCCTTCAATCCCCAGCCCAATCCACTCAACACAAACCTCTCACTCGGCAATCTCACTGCCCAGTCATTCTGGCTCACTTTCGGCAACGCTACCTTATTCCTCTCCCTAGCCAACTCCATCAACCACTCCTTATTCAAACCTCCACCCGCACCGCCTCCTCTAAACTGGAACCCCAATCTCGCGGCAACTGCCAACTTAACTGCTGTTCCAGTGACTACTGGCTCCGCTCCCGCCGCAGGTGCCATTGCCTGTCGGCCCGTGGTAATAGGATCCGTGCTAAGATGGATAGCATCCGACAACACCGCCGACGTATGCCGGTATGCAAAGTCCATGAGGATGAGTGGCACGCGCGCTTCGTAAGATGTGACCCCTTGAGATGTGAGCAAGAGTTCGATGACTCGGGAGTCGCGAGGGCGGGGAGCCGCAGCTGATTTGCCAGATGTGGAGGCGGCTGGGGTGCCGGCGGGAGCCGCAGTGTCGGTGGTGGCGGGGGCCACCTCGGGGGGCGCCGAGGGGGTTGCGGAGGGACCGGGTGTTGGGGTCATTTTTGAATATATGTGGATACTTTGGGGTAATCGGGATTTTTTTGGGGGGAGACGTCGAGAAGGTGGGGTTGATATCAATTAGCCAAGTCACGGCGCGTCGCGTACTTGGAAAAGTAATGTATGAATTAGGTGGACGGTGATGAGGCGCAAACAAAATAGTAGACAAATTGCAATGTATATGTCCCCAAGAGCCAGAATCAACTTAAAAACCGCTGGCGCAATGATTATTGGGTGCGAAATATGGATTGCGACAATGAAGTCCCACGACGAAGCAGCCTTGCGATGCTGGCAACTGGAGAGCTGTTGTGAAAAGTGGGTCCTATATGATAAGATAAGGCTTTAAAGTTTGTGTCACGTGAGATACAAACATGCAGGTTATCAGCATAAATTTGTGTATATTTCTCAAGCAGTACCTACTAGGCAATAAAGGGTTCAAATTTATTGCCATGAGCTATAGGAACAAAGGATGATTTCTTCACAGGATTTATGGTTGCTCGCATCTCCCAAAATACCGAATCATAGGCAGGCCAACCATTAACCCTAATTCAGTATTGAGTAGGGTCACCACTTTTTTCCACTTCGCCTGCGCCGGGGTGTAATATAAAGACCCGCTTATAAGCGTCTTTAGTAAGTCCCAGACGCCGGCCACCACCCATAATTCACACCATGACGCCCACCCTCCGCCCTCTCATATTTACCATTCGTCAGATTCCCACCACTATTATCAGACATCGCACCCCTTATATTGTAACTGCCCTCCGTCCTTTTCACACCACCTTGACCCCCGCGCATCGCCGCTCCAACTCCAAGATGACTTCTCCCACCAAGATCCCCTCCACGCAAATCGCCGTCCTGCGCGATCTCCCATCCCTCACTACCTGGCGCTCCCGTGCCCAGCAAACCTCCCGGACTGTCGCGCTGGTTCCAACCATGGGCGCCCTCCACGCCGGTCACCTCGCCCTCATCCGTGCCGCTGCTGCCGCCGCCCACGAGGTTGTTGTCTCCATCTATCTCAACCCCGCGCAGTTTGGGTTGTCTGAGGACCTTGATTCATATCCTAAGACCTGGGATGCGGATACACAATTGCTTGCGAAGTTGGACCGTGAGCTGGCTGAGGATGGCGGGAACCTGGGGCGGATTTCGGTGGTGTTCGCTCCGGACACGAAAACAATGTATCCCTCTGGGTTCCCTGGGCAGGAAGTGAACTCGACTGGATCATTTGTGACGATTACACCGGTAGGCAGTGTCTTGGAAGGTGCGTCAAGACCCACGTTCTTCCGAGGCGTTGCGACGATTTGCATGAAGTTGTTCAGTGCAGTCCAGCCGAACAAGGTCTTCTTCGGACAAAAGGATATCCAGCAGACGGTTGTCATCAAGACGATGGTCAAGGATTTCCTGATGCCGATTGATGTGACGGTTGTCCCTACTCAACGCGAAGCCGATGGTCTTGCTTTGAGTTCGCGGAATGTCTATCTGGGCACGAGAAGACGGGCGCATGCTACTGTCTTGTATCGCGCTCTGAAGGCGGCCGAGGCCACAATTAATGCTGGTCTTGACGCTGGGAAGACTGTGACCAGGGCCGAGGTTCTGGCTGCGGCGAATGCTGTTATTGAGGGCCAGTTGGCTGAGCACAAGGCGTTGCTTAAGAATGAGCGTGTGTTGTTTGAAGTTGATTATTTCTCAGTGGCTGACCCAGAGACGATGGGAGAGATTGAGGTTGTTGATGCGGCGAAGGGCGTCATCCTGAGCACGGCGGTTACTTTCCCGGCGCTGGAGGAGACCAACGAGGGTGAGGATATCGGGCACATGGACGGACCGTCCGTCCGGCTCATTGATAACATTGTGGTTGCCGGGCGCCAGTAAATAACAATCCACAGTGGTTATGTACGAGTACAAAGTGTATATATTCTAAGAGAACAAAAGCCAAATTAATATGAAATAATAAAAATAAAAAGAAGAACAAGCGCTGTATTATATCTCTGTATTGAATTATCCACGTTATGTGGTCTCATTGCCAACTTATCAGTCCCTTCCCTACACACCATCAACTACAACTTAGCCTTCACTAAAGATCTTCTTTTTTGTCCTTGCCTCTTCACCTTTTCCTTTCTCCCTACAACCTCCTGCTGTTCCCCTACTTCTCCTTCTCTCGCCTCCTCAAACAGCTTGCCGCCCAAGTCATCGGCTAACCTCAACACCCGTTGACTAACAGTGGGACCGCCTCGTCTATCTTTACCTTCTCTCCGGCACGCAGCGATCTTCTCAGTGAAATCCCACATGCGACCGCATGCCTGAAGGCTGCCAGTCTCGGGATTGCGTGGAGCTTGCCAAGAGGGCGCGATACGGAGGCGGGCGATCATTTTGTTGGGGCCTTTAACCGAGGGGTCGTAGAATTTGCGGATAATGATCATGCCTTCTTCGGTAAATCGTTGGTAGGAGTTTTTGAGTGTCTCTTTGTTGACGGATTCAAAGTAGCCGAGGTCGCCTTGGTGATAGAGGGTTTTTCCGAGCTGTGATGTTTAGTTAGTAAAGGTCCAATAGTAGTGGGGATAGTGTTAATGCTTACTAGTTGGGCACTGTTTTGAGCGCTTGATACAGAGATCCAGACGTCATCATCACCGTCATGCTTTGGGACTGGTGGCGTCATGCCGAGGATAGAAACAGCGGCAAGCCAACTACTCTCAATAAACGGCCAAATCAAGAAACAATAAAAGTCAAAGTTTTCCCTTCCGGCCCGTCTCTCCGTATCTGAAAGTCCAACTTTGGTGATAGCTCCGCTCGGGTCTCGCTTTAATGTGATAATCTCATCTTTCTCTAGGCCAATAAGAGTATTTTCCAAGTTTGCTGCTAGGCCGTCACCAGGAAAGATGAACTCCCCTCTGAACAGAGACGATAAAAACAAAACATTATCCTTCAAGGACTCGTACCCGATATCTTGAATCTCCGGACCACCACCCAGCTTAACCCGCGTATACATGGCTGCACTAACCAGTGCCTCGCTAATGAACAAATGAATCGTCATATTCCTGTAAAATGATAATTGGAATCGATCCACTGCATAATACGTAGGCTCTGGCAACCCCTTATGCTCAGCCACTAATTCCTTGCCTAATACATCAAGACCTCTCGCTATAATCTCAGATGTTGGTGACGTCCCAAAGTGAGCGACACGACCACCTTTAGCTCTCACACGATCTGTCAACCAATCAACTCTCCGTTCCAACTCCTGCTTCCCGACACCACGACCACGTAACGTCAAAAGGACTGTCCCGATCAGCGCTGTCGGCATGACGACGGAGACATGGTTGATGTCACCTAACACCTTATACCCCAACGTTCTCAATAACTTGTGCCTCACTGCAACACTTTGTGGCGCATTATCCGTTAGTTCCGAAGCCATGAGCTCCTGTGCCGTCAAGGGAGTCGCCAATGTCGGCGCAATCTTTGTAAGTTGGTCGGTGATGAAACCTCTTAGGCTCCATGGTTCATGGAAACGGACATCAACGCGACCAAACCGGAGTGACAAGACTGACGATCCACCAGTGACAAAGTCGACAAAGTTTTCCTTCTTTTTAGGCTGGCCGAGGAGCTCGTCAACGTATCCACTGGTCTCTATGACTTTGTCATACTGAGTGCTGACGGGACATATGATGCAGTCGTCAACACGGTTAGAAAGGATGCTGTCGAGGATGAAGCTTAGAATCCCGAATTTTGGCGGGAGGAGTTTACCAGTGCGTGACCTGCCACCTTCGATGAAGCATTCTAGGTTGAAGCCATTTTGAAGAAGTGTGTCAATGTACGTTTGGACCAAAGTTGTATACAGCACATCATCGCCGAAACTCCGACGGATCCACATGGCACCGCACTTTTGCAAAAAGGCCCCGAGAACTGGGATATTGAGGTTATCACCAGCAACAACTGTTGGAAGTGTGAGACCAAGGCGATAGCAGATAATTTGCAGTGATACATAGTCCACGTGTGACCTGTGACACGGCAGAAATATAATACTTTGTTTCTTCTGCGCCGCAACCTCAGCGACCTTCCTCAGCCTCAAAACTTCCTCGGTGGAAACGTGGATCCCCTGATGATATGCTCTCAACGTCAACTGTGTGGCCAAGTACGCTCCTCCCCGTAAAAATGCCTTACTCTCGAACTTGACCATCATGTTATCCAATTGGCGGTCCGCAACGTCCTCGAGGCCCTGGGTGACCTCACGGAGGCGCCGAGCACGGAGTTTGGCATGTTTCGGAGATGATGAAGGCCCAAAGGAGCCTTCAGTGTCCTCGGTGGCCACACGGGTGGCAGCTAGGGAATCGATGCGGTTCTTAAGTAATGGGGCTGAGAGAACTTTGGATTTGATGTTTTCTGTGAAACCGGGGTAAAGAATGGGCTGGCCAATGAAGTTATCATAGCCACGCCAGCCGGAGCCGGAGACATGGAGGGAAATCTCCTTTAAGAATCTAAAACTGAGTTAGTAATTATGGCGATGGGCCAAAGTATGTAAAAGAAATCTTACTTAAATGGATCAGTGCGGAAAGACGGAGTATGCAACAGGGCTTCCTCTTCCTTCTCTAGAGGACTGGAAGTTTTTGCTGATTTAGCAGGCGGAATGTACCCTGTGGGATGAAGAGTGATCTTGTCTCCCTGAATCTGTAGATCCGGTGCAGTATCTGGCAATGGTTCTTTGGAATTATCTTCAGGCTCCGGACTGTTCTTCCGCGTCTCAATAACAATAGCTTCTTTGCCGTCACTAGAAGCCATACTGACGCGTGGTATAACTGGCGATCTCAATGTTGCTTGTGTTATGTATAGCAAGATTCTCCAAAAAAAAAATGGATCTGATATATCATAAGCCGAGACTTGGAGAACCGAAAAAAAAAAGCCAAGAAATTACTGGGAGTAATCCAATAATAAAAACATAAAAGGGAATAACGCGCCGTATCTTGTGATATCACCCTGGGACGATATAACCAAGCCAATCAACCACGCCTAAGGTAACAACAGCCTAGACCCCTCCCGATCCAACTGCCGAATCCTATCGGGAAAACAAAGACCTCAAGTCAGGCAATCAAGAAATATATAGGAACCCAACTGAGAGCAACAAGCCACCTGCAAAGCCTAGATTGATATCGCTCCTCACTGTAACTCTATTCCGGCGCCTAGCCGATTATCTATCAAAGGGCCACAGACACAAGCAATGAAGACAGAGAGAACCGCCGAGTCACTAATGAAGAGACTTGGGGATCGGGCCAGAGAGTGGCCTTGGGTGAACAAGATATGTAGTGATGGAGGTGTGGGGTTTCTCTTTTGGTTGCAGTTGCGACGGGGGAGGATGAAGCCCTGGCTGGAATCACATGCAGTGAAATCAAGGTTGTAATAGGTTAATTGCAAAGTAGTGAAAAGGGAGAATGGGTAGATTATGTGACCAAGGCCCGGACGCCACGGAGGCTGTGGAAGCCACGGTTGTTGTGAGAAGTCACGTGGTCTTGAATAAGATGGAAAGAGTGTTTTGTTGGGGCGGTTATGAAGAAATATGAGTGAGGGTGAGCACAAGATAATGTGTATACAGTGGTAATTCAAAGTGAGGGTATTATTTACCGGAATCAACTAGGAATTGATATGGGGTTGGTACAATGAATATCTTGGAGACGCGGTATTGTTCTTAAATGCGTATTGGAGAAGAAACAAGGAGAGTGTTAACCCTAACAATGAGAGAGTGTAGGGTAGGGTCCGAAGTTGTGGATTTGGACCTATAAGTTGGTAAGTAGAAACTCCTAATTTGAATGATATGTTAAAAGAAGAGCGTATGTATGAAATTCGATGTATTATCTTTCATCTAACCCCACTAGAAAGCGCACTGTGCCAACTCTCGTTTTTGTGACTGATTCAACGTCATCTTACAATATCGTCTACCTCAACTGAATTATAAGTGGGGCAATTTAGTTGCTTCCTTTGCGCCGGTAGAACTTCGGCAATAAAATGTCAACCCAAGAAGTTAGAGCAACAACCAGATTTTTATGCGATAAACCACAGGCAAATCATGTTGTAATACCAATTATAAACTATTGCCAACCCTCATCATAACAATCACATGTCTTTCACCTCAGTCTACGAGCTCCACTCCGAATTTAACTGAGGACAACACATACTTATAGTCAAAATGTCCTCAAACCCCCAAGACGCCGCCGCCGTCACCTCCCTCCTCTCCCGCGCCCACTCCCCCACCACAACGACCCGAATCTTCACCGAAAAAATTCAATACCGCCCCCTTCTTCTCCGTCCCTCCACTCCGTCCCCTCCACCCCCAAACGCCCGCGCTGTCCGCCGACAAAAACGCAAACTTGCTGCCTCCCTCACACCCTGCGCCCCGCCACCTCTTCCCTCCCGGCATCTCCGGCGTCTCGGCCTCCATTCATTACCCCGGAAGGGTATCAAATATGCATCGTTTGCACCGTTGACGCAGCTGTGGGAGGCATATGCGAGGGATTTGCTAGGAGGGGAGGTTTATGGGGGGAAGGATGTTGTGCTTGCTAGTGCGGCGGGGAAGTTGGCGGGAGCGGAGTTTGTGGGAGCGGTTGTGGAGGTTTGTAGGAGTCGGTGTGTGGGGAGGGTGGGAGCGAAGGGGGTAGTTGTGAGGGATGGACAGAAGAGTTTTGAGGTGGTGACGGAGAAAGGGAGGGTAGTTGTCGTGCCGAAGGAGGGGACAACCTTTCGGGTGGCATTAAAGGTTCCGGGGGATAAAGACGAGGGGGATGATGATCAGGAATTTGTCTTTGAGATTATGGGAGATCAGTTCATGTATCGGGCAGCGGAAAGGACAAATAAGAAGTTCAAGAATCATTATCTCAAGACTCTATGAGATGGAGATGGATGAGATTATGGGGGTATTGACATAGGGAATACAGAACCACTTTAATATCACATATTACTCAATCAAGCATCACCACTCGCTCATTTATTCATAGCCTTTCTAGTAAACAGACCACAAGCTAACTAGTCCGTCCTTCCCCCCCACTGCCATCCAATGAGTCTCTCTAGCCTCCCGCTCTCTCCGATCCCTGACAGACTCAAACTTTCTTCCTCCTTGAATCACAATATCACTCTCCACCGCTTGACTGTCTTTCTTTTTACTTCCAATCTCCGCAAATGCCACCGAATGGCATGCACCCTCATGATATCTCAGCACTCCCAATTCCCTCATTGTCTTACCCGAGTAAACCCGGGCCCGTCCATCCCACCCTGCCGTGCCCCAGATCTTCCCATCTGACCTGATCTCAACATCCTGCAATCCTGAATGACCAGTCCTGTTGATATCAGCGTGGCCATTGACAACCTTCAAGTTCTTGGGGTTTCCTATGACCTCGGGTACTGTGTGTTTTGCCAAGATGGCATCGGCGCTGGTGGAGACAAAGTAGGACGCATCCAGCGAGAATGAGAGAGACAGGACAGGCTGGCTATGAGGGGCATGAGAATAGATAGGGAGCCAGGAAGAAGAGTTGGTGTCGTGTACAAACACTGAGCAAGAGCCATTCTCATAGCCAGTGGCGAGGATGGTGTGATTTGAAGCAGTCCGACCAAAGGCCAGAGCCATGACCATTCCGAGCTTCTCTGTCAATGTGATGACATTTTGCCGGGCCTTATTGGGCAATAAGTATATGTCAACCTACCAATAGTTAGTAATCTAGTCTCTGTATGAACACCAACGCTGGAATTTAATAAATAGAGGCCATAGAATTCACACATCCATATGACTTCCAATTTAGAATCTCACTGATGCAACAACACCAAATCTGAGGGCCGACTTACCGCTTCCAGCCGGAGGGCATTCGGAACTGCCATCCATGCCTGGTCTGAATTATCTAAGGCCTTCGTCGGCTCGTAAGCACATATTGTAAACCGACAAAAGTTCATTGCGTTGATTGGCATGCTGCCGTTCAATTTAGGACAGGTGACTTTGTTTGGTGAGGCAACAGGCGTGTCGTTGCCGACGGCCTTCTCCGCAGCAGGATCTGGAGGGAGCTCCCAGAAGTTCACAGTATTATCACGGCCTTGTCTATATCGCTTGTTAATATCAAATCAAACTACTAGAGAATCACATGCCATCAGTAGCACTGGATAGTCAGAGCGCTGTTGACAAATCCGATATCTCGCTTCCATGTGACGACTGAGCCTGAAGCCCTCTGATCGACGGCAAGATTTCCTTGAGTACTTACGTGATAATCTCATTTTTCCAGCATTCAATACCCAGCAATGACTTCTCATGGGCCCGCCATGTACACACAGGCCGTTGGGTTGCTGGGTCCCACGAGATAATCCAACCATTAGCGTCGCCGGAAAGGAGCCGAGTGTTGTTCCGAGCAAATTTGAGGACGTTGACGGTGGAGGCATGACCTCGTAAGATCATTCTGGGTGCCGGTGGGAGGCTTGAGGTGTCTGAAAGTGACATCTTGGCGGCTGACTGTCTTTTATGTGACGGTAGTAGATTACTAGAGATAATGTGTAAATTGTCAATGTGACAGACTGTCTGGCTGTAATAGCTCTGGAGCTATTGTCTATAACTAGATCCGCAATAGTCAGTCTTTATTTCCAATGATGTAGTTTATTGTCACTGCTTCCATATGTGTTCTAGTTCAATCTGAGCCCGTCCCTTCCACCGATGATCCCGGTATCTGCTTAAGCACTCAAAATGCGGATCTCAGACTTGAAGTTCCTGAAAGTACCGCTTTTTTTAAATCCTTACACCGACAATTCAAGCCTCCTTTTGCTCAAAGCCTTCGCGTCTTTCTACTAAATTTGGCATTTCAATCATCAGTCACAAACTGCCACAATTCCTTTGTTAACCAAAGCCGGTCTTTTCAAGCTCTTATCCCTTCCCTCAAACGAATCACTTACCCGCTAACGGGGTGTCCTTTTTTCATCCTGCATGTAAGCCATTTTCCTTCAACAAAAGAAAATAAATCTCTAGGGTAATCTCCCCCCAACCTACCCACTCGCCACACACTTCGTGTAACACTCTCTCCCACGCCGCCACCACACCGCCACCACGCCCCGGGAATCCTTCTCCCAACCCTCTACCACCTGACCAGTCACTCGACCTGTCCGATCTCTCTTCCCACATACTCATTCCGATTCCGCGGGCCAATCAATGGATATGGCCCCCCACGCCAGGCCAATCACTCTTCAATTCCCCCGCGTAACTTATCTATCACCCCCCAAACCCCAAAGTTTCCTCCTCGCACAGATCCCCGGTTCATTCCCCGTACTTTTCATTCGGGGCGCCCGTAACCCCACGAGAATCCCGTCATGGCGCAAGCAAAGCTGGGAGCTGTAGAATATATACAGTTCTTTGCCTTTCCTGCTCTTTTGAACCTGACCTTACATGGCATAGGTGCGTGAATAGGACCTTGAGGCTTGCTAGATAGGTATAGTTGGATGGGTTGGTTGGCGGTCGAGCGTTTGCAGATTCCAGTTCCGCGGTAATGGAGGGGCTTGGGGGAATCGAGTTGGATACGAACTAGACTCTAATGATAGTGATCTGGCATTTAGGTGGACTTACTCCAATTGGGTTGTTTTGAGATTGGCAATAAGCTTGTTTGACGATGAAGCATAACCGAATCAACGAAACACTGCAAAAACCAACTCAAGAGAGAATCAACAAATCATCATAGTTCATCAAAGTCCTCTCTCCCATTATAGGTCTTAATATCAATAAAAAATAAATAATCCAATCAAATAAATCAAGTGATTAATCGTCAGCACCTTCCATTTCTCACTAATTCTCTATTTGCTCCTTCTCCTCTATCCACTTTCCCAAGCCCATCGCCTGCCTTCTTGTTCTAGACCGAGGAATACACAAAAGTGGGGACTAGTCACTTATTCTTTGGGATTGGGGTGGAGTGACTTAGTTCGATGATGTATGTCGGAATTTCTCACAGTGAACTGAAACACTGTGTTTTGTGCATAAAAATGCCTCTATAGTGTGGAATCTATAGGCCATGTTTGACACCATCTTGAGATGTTTGGCACAGTGCATATGTATGTCAATAGTATTATATACTGTACTCGGCCGGGCCCCGGAATCACATACATACGTCGGCACGGGGTACGGAGAGGTGTAGTCAGGACTGGATTCGGTATACGAGGTGTGTGATGATATACACAGCCGGACTCACGTCTTTATTGCAGGTATTAAGAGGCACTGCTATGCCGATGTGACGTTCATGCTCCCTTCCGACGTTGGTGATTATGCGTTTCAAACAAAGTACTCACGGTGACAGTATCCTATCATCTTTCATCTAGAATCAAGAAGGCTTGTTGTTAAAACAACTTCCGTCGATCATCAACCGGAGAATATGAGCAATCATAGTTTTTAATTATCTCAAAGAAGTCACTGAACAGTCGCCCCGGCCACTGTTGACTTCTATAAATAGCAGGCATTGCTTTTTTCATGTGTCAAAGACCAACCATTCTCGGATAGCGAGCCGGTAGCGGGTGAATAACTAACAAAGATGTAACTTTGATTGGCATTCATGATGTGCAAAGATGTGACGCTGGGAATGAACGACTATTGTTTACTGGGCGAGGGCTAGCCTGCCTTTGGGACATGGGACTATTCTGAGGGAGAGGGGCGGGGGGAGAAAAATATTAGATAGGTGGCACCCAAGAAGGGGGCGGCAATTAAATTGATTCAATGTGTGCCTCGGATGTCCTAGGGATCCGTAAAAAGTGGGGGGTTTTGCTCTTCGTTCATCCTAGTGGCCGCAACCTGCCGGCTGGATAACTACGGCCTTGTGACTGGGTGCACAGGCGGCTCTATTCATACAAGGGCTATCGAATTTCACATGTTTCTACGCATGAATTCTAGGGATAACTCTAAGCTAGTAAGTCCGTGATCCACTGATATCGTGTCTATCACACTCTTGCGCCTCGTTGAGGATAAAGCTTATTGTCTAAGATCATAGCATAAATTATATTCAAGTTCGCCTCCATCTAATGGTCGCCAGCCTCTTCTGCCCTACAACCTGGGCCAAGTATCACTGCTAGTTTAACCTCGACTTGACATATCATGCCTCTGTTGATCATGCAACGATCTCCATGCCCACGAACATCATCCTCCCAGCAGCCCCAAACTGAAACCCTTCACGTCCCATACCATATCTTCTCTGTATGATGCACAACCTCACGGAGCCCTTCACCATGGTCTCCCCACAAAGTCCCAGAAAACCAGGATCGGCTCCACCATATCACATCACCCAAAGAAGCCAAATCTGTCTCGGGACAGCTATCGATGCTTGGTAAGTGATTAGCCACCAGCATTTAAGGTCTTAGCGTTGAGCGTGATGGTTGGTTCTGGTGTAGCTTTCGGCACCCGCGCAACTACGAGGGGTCATTACTCTGGCTGGTTTGAGATTTGGCTGGGGGGTTTTTTTTTCAAGGAATAAAATGGGCGGAGCGGTACATACTGAGGGCTCTTTATAGAAAGAATTCATGCGTGAAAGGGATATATGTTAGGGTTGAAACAGAACATGTGAGATACTATTGAGACCCACGAGCTCATCATATTCATATTTACGGTTTTCTACATACTTTTTATGAGTAGGATGTATGATCTAGTCCTTGTGAAAATGAGATCAAAGGGGCTAGTTTTTGCCATGTAGGATTTTTCCGATGCAAGTGCAACATTTAAAAATCGGAGGAAGGGTTGGAGTGTTGTCAAGCCAGACACTACAGATTCCCCAATGAGCAAGATGGCTACCTTGTCTATGGGATAGCTATATAATAGGGTTTATAGGTAGGCTTAGTCCGTTTTTGCTTAGCCTACGAGATGGTAGGTGACAAGACATGCAGTAGACTATCTAGTCTAGCAGATGTGGAGATTGTGGCTGGTGTTACATATGGAAGTCTCATCTCCATAGACGAGCAACTCCCCATATCTGAAGCATTATATTCTGTACCTTGGCCGGATATTCAGCGGAGTTCGCAATCAGAGCTATGGCCGAAGACCACACAACATAACATCTCCATGTGCATGGGTTCAGTATAAGGGTTTCGGTGATCGGGCCTCTCCTGTTCATGATTCCGACTCGGGACGGTTGAATTCGGCAGTCCCAGATAAGGTTTGGGGCCTTTCATGCTCAAATCCCTCATGTTCATCACCGCGCTTAAGCCTTGGAGATGATCTCTTAGAAAGGTATCACCAGCCGCCGGACATTTTGATATCAGGATGTATTGATAGACACCGAATCCTTGTTTTTCGACCCATGGAAGCCTATTCAGCCAAAAGATAACTCCCTTTTTTTTCCCCTTCCACTTGACATTGATATTGTAAATCCAATTCTAGCTACTCGGCGGCTAAGCCCCCATGTTTCATATTGACCTCGAGAAGACTAAAGAATATATGGCTTCCTCATACCCATGCCAACGAGTGCCTTAACAGGAGACTTCGGTAACCAAAACCACAATGATACCAGACATGTGAAACGATGTCAGTATGAGCTATCTGATGTTGAGATATCACTCACACCGAACTGCCTTTTTTTTCTTCTCTTTCTATCCGCTGAACACATGTGTCCATTCACTTTTCTAATTTGCTTCAACATACAAATAATGACTGGCCATATTTGCTCGTTTCATGTACTTTGGTATCTAGGATCACTGACTGGCCATCACATCGTCGTACATAGCTGCCAGACATGTCTCACAACGTACCACCCCTCCAAGCCTAACAGGCGATAATTCCCTTTTTTTTCTGCAGCAGAATCTGCACAATGGAGACATGCCAGATCCACATCGATCGGGAAAGACAAGCTACAGCTTGCATATAGACTTGTGCCGCATTTGTTTGCTGGAAATATCATGCAATTGTGTTGTTCAGGCGACATAGATTAGCTGCTACATATATGCCGTATTGACAGTTCACCCTTCTAAATCCACCAATAAACATTCTTAACAAGCTTGAAGTGTGCAGGGACACCCCACATTACGACCGAAATTGATATCGGGAATGTGGAGGGTACTGGCTAGTAGATCATCATGAGGTTCCTATTGACGCGGATGACGCTTACTTGCAAAAGCGGCTAACAACATCCCTTGGAGTGGACTAGATGCCCCGATGCTAGCTTTCAATACCCTGCCTAACACCTGCCACTTGTCTGATCATCATCTAGAAAGAGAATATTGAGTGAGGGTATTTTTCATGTCAGCCTTGAAAACCAAACCTATGGCTCTATAGGATGCGCTCTGGAGGTTACGGTGAGTAGTTTCAGGGCTAACTTACTCTATGTTGAGAGAATTCCGTTGGATATCCCTTAATGTAGAGAGGCAAAGAGGAACGAAGAAAAGTCGCTCGGCATAATTGCGACAATCCGCTTACTGGCTTGCCATCCACCAACGTTAGATCAAGCTTTGACCTTTGATGGTCTCCCGGTGTATTGCATGGCTCATTATTAGAGGGATGGAGGAATGGCAGCAAGACAGGGACCGCCTCGGTTTCCCTTTCCATCTTCCTAGCAAGAGGCGGCTTGCTATTAGAAATTTAAGTAACATCCGTCAGGTCCCGGACTCTTAACGCCAACTCCGATGACTTGCGGTTTTAGGCTAGGGCGAATTGATGATTACATAAGCATCTAATCTAATTATGGGCAAATTTAGTAATTGTGTCTTGCCATTTCACCCACACTTTCCAAATTGGGTACCCGATGACCTCACCAGAGGCGAACCTCGAGTTCCAGATTCCAAAATGCAAAGTAACGTCATGTTGGTAATAATTAGACATTATGCAACTTCGAATTTCAAAATATTGCCTTGGAAAAAAAATCTTTTCTTTTTGAGAAACCTCACAAAGAAGAACAGAGCCCCTCGTCATCAACACAATTGTGTGGAATAAAGGACCCTCACCATTTTTGCTCATTATCAGCCATACATAGGTCCCACTTTATCACATCAAGTTTCCCGCCACAAATTACCATTACACAAGGCGCTCACTTCGATTTCCCCAAAGAGACCAGCGTCGTAATCCACCTACAGCTCGCAAACAAGGAACATACATCCCATGTTTCCCCCCCGCCACAAAGCAACCCTGGTCCTCTTACCAAGGCTTGAGAAAGTGCAACTTCAACCGAACTAGTTGATAACCTGCTATGGGCTGCATTTCGCAGCTCACGACACGAGGGCCCGGGGGTTCTTAGCTAGTGGTGATAGAATGGCACTATAGAAGAGGACAGCTTACGTCTGCGAATCCACGGAAGATTGATTCAGGTGGGTTTGGTAGGTAACAAGGCCTCAGATGGAGACGATTAGTTGAGTGGGATATATTGATTAGAAACGACGGGAAAATGTAAATATTTTGCATGGATACATATGGGGTAGTGTCCATACAGTGAGTAGACCTTTTTTTCCCCAAGAAATGGACGTCAAAGGCATAAAGTTAAGGCACAAAGCCCGCTAATATTTAGGGAGAGAAAATCAAGTGTGAAAAAGAAGAAAAAAAGATCCCAAGGGCATATTTGTTCCAGGGTCCAGAAGTATGGTGCTTATGTGTGAGTTGTTTATATGTGATATAGGAATATAGGGTGGTACTTGGAAGGATTCCGTTGTCTCTTCCATTGAAAGAAGGCTTCCACAGAAGCTTCTGTTACTGCTTATATGGTCAAAAATATCCCGGACAGGAAAGTCGCTAGAACAACAAGTACCTGGGTGGGGGAGACTTAATCAAGAGATGATTTGGGGAATCCTCGATAACGTTGAGGCAGCAAATAAATAAGATTGCAACTAAAGGTTGTATCACAGACCTGCTTGTGATGCAGAAAACAAGGCGAACGCTGGATCGAGGGTTTTTTCTTTGTTTCTATACCTCTCTCTAGATTGGTGCATATGTTTAGGTAGTGGGACTCTCGATGCTGTTGAACTCGGGCATGCACAGTATGCATCAAGCAGTTTCTTGAAATACTAATTTCTGATTTATGTAATTGAGGGGGCTGACTTTATTTAAAATGGATATTTGGCGCTCTGCAGTATCTGTTAGGAGTTGAAGTACGGTAGTGTTCAAGGGTTTATTCGGACTTGGTAATTGTTAGATGTCCGCATCCGCATAGCCTTCGATTATGACGCGCGTGAGTTTTATACCAATGGGGTCATATATAAGGACTCTCTAACTTTTCTTGTCAACTATTACATTATATGACAAGTTCGCTCGCTAGTTAATTTAGCCCTTGATATCAATCAGCCTTGATTCCATGTTATTACAGGAAGTACATCACTAAAAACCCTAACCCACATATCCCGTTTATAATTGCCATTTTTAAAGCTCCCTGGCATCTCTTAGTCTCAGCTTGCACCCTTTTATCATCCATTCGGAACTGTCTTCAGACACGTTGACGATTCTCATCACATTGCAGTACTGTCAAGCCGCCATTTCCAGGGATTCGGTCGGGCTTCCAGTACAATACAACAACACAGACAAGTTGTATGATACTAAACATGTAGGATAAGGCTCTAGATCAAGACCTATCATGCCATTGCTGTCAGGCAATGCTGTGATAGGATGGGACTCAGACAGCGTTGATATCCAGTTGGCATCTCCGGCGGTTATTAGAGTGGCTCGTGAGACGCCCGTGAGTTACAGGAAGGTTCATAAGAGATCATCTACCTTTGACAGGATGCTCCTCGAGTGCTACTATGCATCCAAGAAAGTACCATGATTCGAGGAGGATCTCAAGGATATCCCATTGTTTACCAGAGTACTTGCTTGAGTATTATCTCCAGTGCTGCGGAATATAGGTAGGTCTGAGCTACAACTATGCAGGTCCAGGTAGAAAATTGCCGCGATGGTCTTCCCCGTGATCTTTAGACAGCTGTTCAATGCGACCCTTTAACTCCTATCTACAAGAACAATAGGGAAGGGCCATTCCGACCTGCATATGACATTCTCTACTCTAAATCTTTTTTGTTTGAAGTTACCCTGATGTTTCCTGAGGCTATTGCTTTCATAGTTTTCAAACTTGCTGGCGGGTGGGTGAGGTTTCAGATATCTATACCCCACGTGATGGTGGCCACAATGAGATCGAATCACCTACCAGTGAAGCGTGTACAGATATAAACTGAAATGTAGTCGAAATAGGAATACGAACCCCCTGGTCCTCCAAGAGGAATATCTTACATCCAATAATGTCTTAACTACACTTTCATCATGGCAAGCTATCGGTATATGTGGTTACTGGCTGAACAAGCCTAAAAATAACCTTTTGGTCCGTTCCCGAGACAAGTTTCCATCGTAGCATGGCCATCACTGGTGTGGTGTTCGCTTGCACGGCTTGTTTGACCTAACAGGCCTGGCCTGGAATCATTCCATCATCCCTAGCCAAGAACCATCGTTCCTAATGGGGCATGGACTTCTATTGGAGAATAGTGGTGGCGACGACGACGACGACGGCGACTCACACACACACACACACACACTTGATCATGCCAGGAAGTGGCCTTAGCCATGTTTGGTGAACTTCTCAGGCCAGTGGACTCTATGGTAGGATCTATCAAATCGGTGTATTCTTCATAATCTGTTACTTGCTTGTTCCCTGAAGCCTCCTATGCTTGACATAGATTCCTACCTGTCACGATCCAGTACATAGATAAATACAAATAATAAAAAGAAGACATAAAAAACAACTCAAATTGATTAAAGTCCGTTTTAGCCATCCATCGCCACAAAAACGAAGCTTCAACGAACCTTGCTACTATATAGTTTCTATGGTTAGAGTTGTCCCGTTCCTCAGGCTCTTTTTTTTTTTTTTGCGCATCTATTATGCTCTATAGTCGTTGATTAACTCCTGTGTGTTCCACATGGGTTCTCAAGTCTGCTCGTTCAAGCCCCCAAGCTTCGAGAATGCACGAACAAGAGAAGGTCCACCTTCCTTCTACTGTTCCTCTTGGTCGGCGAAAAGGCCCTTGGTGCGAATGGGACGGGGCCGTGTCCTGTCTCAATCCCATCCTGGCCTTGAACTGTCTCTAACCTTGACTGAACCGATTAGGAAGAACGATTTTGGTAAACGGAGCTATCAATCTAGCTAGTAACTCGCTATTCCCTTTATATGTGTATCACCCTCCCGTTACCTTCCCAGTCCTACACCCTCCTTAACTCCCGCGTTTACCCCCTAGTCGGATTTTCTTTTTGAGACCTTTGTCCTCAATTGAGGTCATATATTCTAGTAATCTACCTTGATCTAATTGGAAATTGGGTAGTCTACATTGTATGCTCATGAGTCTCTAGAGCTACATTATCTGACAAGACAAGCTTCGAGTCCTGAAAACGTGCAGAGCATAATACGGCTCATAGATTGCTTTCTACGATTTGATCTACACACTTTCTATCCCAAGATCTGCACACCATAAATATCTGCAAATATTTAACTAATTTCTTCGTACCATCAATTACCACTGCGACACGTTCTCGGGACGGAGTTCTTCTGGGACCACATCAGCAGGCTTTCTTTTGTTACTATTTTCTTATTTTAACCTTTTATTAACTTTTATATTTCTTTGCCCGCTTCACCGAAACCTGGTGTTTCTTTCACACCCTTTGCTCAATCTGGTTAATCGACAACCCTCTTCGGCCGCCATCTCCCATTGTCTTATCCATTGACATCTCGGTACTTGGTTTCGTTGTGGACTTTGACAAGTTTCATCGTCGCCAGTAAAGCCCTCGAAAGGAAACAACCCATATACGGCTTCTTTAAATTTACACCTACTTGGAAATCACTTACGAACCTTGCTTCTTCCTTTCTTCAACTGCTCCTTCGTTTTCTTGACGACTATTCTTTCCTTTCAAATACGCCCGCACATACTGGATCTAGTTTCAACAACATCATCTCTTTCCTGTTTTGTTGATGTTAACTTTTGGGTACCTTCTACGAACTGGTTACGATATATCGACATTAGTCTTTCGTTTCCTACCAAAAGTCACGGGATCGCATATATTCCCACCCAAATCTTCAAATCATACATTTTTACATCCTTTAGTTCATTACCCTTCTTCACGACGCCCATATTTGCACCGGCCATCATCGATTTCCACCAATCATCCATTATCACGATCTTGATAACTACTTACAGCCAATAAAAGCTGTACCTTCGATCAGTAGTTCAGGAACCAACCCGGCAATCAGTCACTTCTCACAGCGACCAGTTTTCCTGATTGCATCCGTTCACACCACTGTTGCCCTATATTACCAATTCCATTCACCACCCCACTTCATCCACCCCTCTTACCCTTAGTTGGCCGACCTCATAATCTACCATCGACTCTCTTTATATCTGCGCAGATAGCTTTATTGGTACGGTAACGCACACGAAATTAGCCGGCTGCGTTTTCCTGTTAGCTGTGTACTGTTCATCTCAATAAAAAGGGCTTTGCGCCTTAGCGAAGGAACTATATCACGCATTGCGCCGGCGCCAATTATTTTCTACATACGAGACCTGGCCAGCTGACTGGCATCTAACCTTCCGTGTCTCTGCCTAGCTAATCAATATCTTCGGTGCAACTCTGAACCGCGTACAGCCCCTCGATCATCCGCTGCTTTCCACCTGGTTAGCTATCGACATAAGCTTTCCTTGTGGTGCACCTTCTGTCAACTCCAACCACCACCACCTTAAAAGCTACCAATTGCTGCCACCAAAGTATACTTTGTGTCATCCCCCGTCTGCTCCCTAGTCTCCGCCCAGTACAAGCTCTGACGGTAGATTCTGAACTGCTTTTTATTTGCCTATCTGCTGTTTTCTGTAAAGTACACCCACGAGCCATATTTGAATCTTGGATCCGCCCTCGCATGGCCTGCCTGCTTCGATATATGCCTTGTCCAAGCCTGAGGTGACGCAAAAGGTGTTACATGGATTTCGGCAATATTGTCAGCTACATTTGTTGGGCTCTTTTTCTTCCTATTCTTGTACACCATCCTCACGTCACTTGTAAAAACTAGTGTGCAGTTCCAGAGACTAGTCTCCACGACCACTCATCTCCCTTGATATTTTACCTGCCGCATTTGAGTCAGCAAGTCGATTTCCCTACCAAGTTTTGTTGCAAGTGTCGTTGCCAGCCCACCTTTACCCCACGCAGGGACCAGCATCCTGCATCACGCCGACTTGAAGGACCTCCAGATACAACGTTTATTGCATACCACATATACTTGGGGCACGTACATCTGATTTTGAACGAGAAATCGGACTGACCGCTCATCTGGATCTGATAGACCCTCACTCCTATCCCCCACCCAACTCTCTAACCCCCACCAAGGTGTTTGATATTTGTCGTAGCTGCAAGTGGAAACGCAAACCCCATATCTTTCAACCAATATTTCACATCATCTCCAACACGGTCTCGTGATTCATCACATATATCTCCTTCATTTCCTGCTCCAAATCCAGGCTTTGGAAGAATAAAGTACTGTGGAAGCCTGTCCATTTGTGATAGCCTTACAAAGGTCGCTGCATTCCAACCTTATCACGAGTATCCACAAAGAACTAGCCAACTACTTGGGATTTTCTCCAGTTTCACCCTTACTGCATTGTCTTCTCCCGACATTGCCGAGTTAGCAGTTGTCTGTATATTACCGTTTCTGGCCGTAGACCTCATCCGCGCTACACTATACCATATTTTCCATTCTACGGCGACACCTTGGTGCCACGGCAGTTAGCGCCACGCCCTTTCATACTCTCATCAAGATCAAACAACTGGCATTTGCGTCTTGTTATCCTGTTGGGTTTGGCACGCTGCTTGCTTTTCTGTAAATCTAGGGTGTGTGTAAGTAGTATATGAATGAGTAAGACAATAGTACTTCTCTCTAGATACATACACACCTTTCACAAGGGCGCAAACTGCCTCTAACTCGTGGACTCACAAGTAGACGACATCATCAACTTTGACAATATACAGCTGGGTCCATAAAAGCTTCGCAGGCCCCTGTGCTTGTCCTGTGGTGTTACCGCTTTTTATCCACTTGTAACAAGTCAGCTTCTCTTTTAGCGAAGTATATCTCCGCTAGACTACTTTGTCATTAGCTGTGGTGTATCTTGATACGCAAGAATTCAGACATTTCCTCTGCGTTATATTTCTAAAACATTATCCAGAGCAGTACCAAACGACTCGGGCATCATATCTCCGCCATTCACTACCACATCTCCAGGTAAGCTTATACAGTCATTCCTATGCTGTACTTCATCGTACTCCTCTTTTACAGGCCAACTGGTCACAGAAGATCCCAATATTCTTTTGGTGAGATGATGTATCGAGTTACGGATATGTCTTGCTTCTTGCGACAGCCAGGCTCCAATCAGGCGCGGGAGTGAGACCATTTCACGACCATCCAATTCCCCTCTTCCCGATCGTTTGTGTCCTTGTTTCACAAAGACATCATAATCTGTGCTAGTGTATCATTATCGCCATCCAGTTCTAGTTATGAAAATCTCCATCCTCTGAGTCGTTGCCACTTCGACACTGTTGTCCATATGACTAGGCAGAGAAGAGACTATAGGGGACTTGATCAAGGGAACACGAAGCCACAAATACAAGTCTGACAAATTTCTGCTTATGGGCTGGCTGTCGGTGTCTTGTTATGGGGTCTTTTTCTTTCCGCTCCATGGGACGGCAAATACACTTATCCATAAGGTCCCTCTCGCCTTGCCGTCTCTGCGCTTATATGCGAAGAAGTCGAGTGTCAAGTGTCGCCTTACTTTCATACTGCATTTCTTTTCTCTTCATGGACATCATTTTCGCCGCCTTTACTGACCTCCAGCATGTTAGACCCACGATTTCACCACAAGAATCCCTATACTTCTCTGATTCTAGTAGAGTGGCATATAGATGGCTCACCAATAAACCGAGGGCTTACATCTTCAATATCACGCTCAACAAATGGTTGTATCTCTACGTCATATATTCTACCTTTCAACAACCACAATCATTGCAGTCTTTATCTAGACTTCCCCATCTCACACACAATGTCACATTCAACTTCACCATCACCAAGCGTCCCCAAGGGCCCACAAAATATCCTTATCGGCTCTGATACCAATCAAACGAATGAGGCTCCCGCCCCCAAACGCCGAAAAGAAAATCCGGCAAGCTCTTCCAATGTTGTCCCTACTCGGCGACGAAGCAGTACACACTCGGGGGCCTCCGTCAGAGATGGCTCAATAGGTCCCAATCGAGGCAAGAAAGAAGGCTCGTCCGGGCCCACGTCAGCAGCTGCAGCGCCTGTCAAGTCAAAAAGAGTGCGTACAGGATGTCTGACGTGTAGAGAACGGCACTTGAAGTGCGACGAGGCAACGCCAGACTGTTTGAATTGCCGAAAGGGAAACCGAGAATGTAAGAGAGGCGTGAGGTTAAATTTCATCGACGTACAAGTGCGAGATCATCCGATGTTGCCGCCAACCTCTGATTGGGCTAGTAAGTTAACCAGATTTCATTTCAGTGAACTCGGGAGGAGGTATATGAGATTAACAGGTCTTCGTAGTAAAATTCCAAGATGAATCACGGCAAGTTGCCGGTGAGTATCAAGGCGGTCTTAGTCGGTACCCATTAGAGAAGCTTTCTGAATCGCTTCCCGGTAGTGGGCCTTCCTCTTCTGGAGGTCTCCATACCAGAAGTCATCAAGGATCGCCTGCCGTAGACTCACTAGTTGCGTCTCCAATCAACATGACTTCTAAATGGCTCAACATCGAAGTGGGCAACCACTATTCTCATTTGCGCTCGGGCAGCGACTCGACTATCTTCGCCGAAATGCACAGTCTTCCAGCCAACTTTACCATTTCGAATCAGAATTTCCTCAGTCCTGGTGAGGTTAGCTGTGATACGGCTTCAAATATATCATCTGTGGCTGGTGTGGGAACTTTACAACCAAGCGTAATGGCTGGTGGGAGTGTTTCTGATGGCGCCGTGACCACGTCAAACCTTGACCACATGGCTACGGCTGATTGTGAGTATGTTAGCCAGCCCGAGGACCTGATGCTTATGCAAGTCTTTTCTCGAAAAGTGGGAGTATGGATGGACTGGATGAACCGTGATAAACACTTCAGTCAAGACATTCCCTATATTTCTCGAAAATCGGAGATGTTGGAACACGCTTGTCTAGCTTGCGGAGCCATGCACTTGTATCTAACGGATGGAGTTCCCAAATATCTGGATTTGGCCTTAGCTCACTATAACACCGCGACTATGAACCTTCTGCGATGTATATCAGTACCCGAGACAGATCTTGCTGAGCTTAGTCTGACAGCCATGGTTCTGAACGTTTATGAGATTATGGCTAGTGATAAGGATACACTCCACACACCACAACATACGGGTGGGGCTCGCGCCTTGATTAAACAGAGCAACTGGGACGCCCGATCCAAGGGAATCACCGGGGCTTGCTTTTGGCTCAATGTTGGTCTGGAAGTTCTTAACCACCTCCGTGATAACCACTCGCTAGCCTGGAAGCCAGATGACTGGCATGTCAACATGGATTATGCAGTTGGCAACACAACGCCCACCAGATTATCAGACAGTGGAGACTTCTCGGGGATTCAAGTACATCTCAAGGAGACTGACGAGAATATTTGGGCTCATCGGATGGTTTATATCCTAGCCAAGATTGTCGATTTCAAGGCATCGACATTCACGGAGATTGGTGAAGCTAAATCTCAGCATGAACAACAGATGAGGGCATCAAACCGGTTCGCAGAGTGGCAAGCTTTAAAGAAGTTATGTGACGATTGGAATACAGCAAGTCCTCAAATATTTAGGCCACTGGGATACCTCTATACATCGCAAACAAGCAGCCGGTCTGCTTTCCCTGAAGTTTGGTAAGTTAGCTCATAGCACACAGAAAAAGCCGGGGTGTTTATGTCTTACTAACATCTATATTGGCAGGCTTGCGAAACCTATGGCCATTGTTGCCCGCCTCTTCTATCACACAGCCCAATGTATTCTCGCCGCTACCCACCCGATAGAACCGCCGACTCACAGCAAGGAGATGCGCCATCTGCAACTGCACCACGCCCATCAACTGTGTGGAATCATTGCCAATGCTGACTCTCGAGGACTGACCTGTGTGGCTAGTCAGACTCTAGCCTTTACTGGCGCAGTCCTCCACGATCGCGAGGAGCAGGAAGAGGTCCTTCGTATCATCGATAAGCTCAGTCAGGAGGGCGATTGGCCACTTCACAAGACCAAGTCGGTCCTCCGGCAATGTTGGGGCTGGGATCAAAGTCCTACATCGGCATCCCAGGTGTCTGTTGGATCTACCAGTATCTCAGGAGGCCTGGATCAAAAGGTCAATCCTCCCTCAGTGACTTCAAATCCTGGAAGCGCTATATCCACCACCAGCCGACCCAGTATCCAAAGGACACAAAGTTCTGCACGACATGTCCGAAGCTCCAGCAACACCCCGACTTCAGGAAATGCCTCTGCTCAACTTCTCACTCTGCCGACTCGCCAAATATCTCTCGCCAAGCAACAAGAGCAACAACAAAAGCAGATTCAAGCCGCCCAAGCCCATCTCCAGCAAGCCCAATTGCAACAGGCTCAACAGCAAGCTGCTCAGGCTGAGGCCCACGCACAGGCTCATGCACAGGCTCAAGCCGCACACCTTCATGCACAGCATTCTCAGGTAGTTCAAGCAGCTCAAGTGCAAGCGCAAGCACGGGCTCAAGCTCAGGTGCAGGCTCACGCGCAGATGATTGCATTGGGGTTGTTACCGGCTAGTGACAATGGGATGAATCAAGGGGGCTTAGTGAACCCGCTATCTTTTGCGGACTTTAGCCTGCCAAATCATCCGTATCAAAATTGGTACGAGCCGCGAAATGACGATCATTTCTTTGATCAGAATCAGCATCAGCATTAACATCAATATTGAGGATAGAAAGAGGCGATATGTATATTTCTGGAACCTCGAATGGTCCTTTATTGGGGTTTCCTTCTTTTTTTTCGTTTTTCGGTTTATTTTTATTTTCGTGTTGCTTTTCATGTATAGATATCATCTTTATGAAAGTCCAGCGTTAAGTTCTGGGTTTAGACGATATTTGATGATGTTATGATGGGGGAATTTGGTATGGAAAGGATCATGGCAGGAGGTAAAGAATCACAGAAGCTTTAACGGATAGATAGGCGGTGAGGATTTAGAATAGGGAATATCTGAAACTGTTGGTATCAATAATATAACATTTCACATTTACTTGCGTTACAGTTATTATCATGTCATGTAAATTACCAATTTAGTCGTTTTCCTTTACACTACATAACAACAATCTGGGTCTGTGTAACATCAACACTAGCATAACAAACTAGACTAAAGGGATTCATCTGCTCAACTCCCTCTCACGCAACAGTAATATCCTCATCCACTTCCTTCATCGCCTCCTCCTCCTCAACCTTCTTGTCCGGAACAACAATCCCGTATTTCTCATAAGGGAACCCCTCCAAAGTCTCTCTGTACTCCGCCCAACCATCGTCAATCTCTCCAACCTGGTGCATATCAATCTCACCCGCCTCGCCCGTCCGCCCCGCCATAACTTCGCCTTCTCTGCCCTCATATTCCTTCTTCAGCATCGGATGGGGAACCCAGACAACGCGCATACCGGCGCGTCGGCCAGCTTCGACACCAGGGACACTGTCTTCAAAGACAAGGCATTCAGCGGGGGTAATGGGGGGTTCCCCGGCGGGCAATGAGTCGTTGATTGTCTTGAGGGCAATTTGGTAAATGTCGGGCAACGGCTTTCCGCGGCCGGGGGGGATCCGCGGGTCGTCGCCAAGGACCCGGCGGTGGCCGGGGAAGACTTCGAATAGCTCGGTAAGATGACCGGTCTTGAGGACAAAGTTGGCCTTGTGGGCGCTGGTGGCGAGCGCAATGTGCACTCTGCTTCCCTTGCCGTGGCCATTGGGGGTGTCAAACCATCTTGTGCGGCCGAGGTTGCTGAGGAGCTCGATGATGCCGGGGAGGGGCTTGGTGTTGGGGAAGTGTTCGTGTTGCAGGGCGATGTACTGGGACATGTATTCGTCGTGGGAAATTGGCAGTTGGGCCCAGCTAGCGAAGAGGGCGTTGGCGGCGGGGCCAGGGCGACCTTGGAGCTTAGCTTTGATGGACCAGGGAAGGTTAGGTTTGGAGTATTTAGCGAGAATTATGTTGCAGCAGAGTGTGTAAATATCTTCGGTATCGAGGAGGAGACCGTCCATGTCAAAAAGACAGGCCCGGATGGGCGGGAAGCTATGATGAGATTGTTAGATAATGTATTAGTAGGCGGGAGAAAGTGGGGAGCTTACTCAGTGCGCGGAGTGGCCATTTTTGGACTGTAGTTATGATCTTGAGGAGAGTTTGATTGAAGATAACGGAAAGAAAGAAAGGGATAATTATTTATAGTTATTTTTTTTGTTTTGTTTTAACAATAAAATTTATACCTCTCTGAATCAAACAAATATTATCATGTAAGTATTATTCCACAAGTAAACAATCGCTTGTATTATTCAAAGTTCTGCCAGGCGGTCACCAACGGCAAAAACGCATTTGGCGATGAACTGAAAGCGGTGAGATATTGTAGCTTGTTTATGAAAGCAGAAAACACAGCTGCTCTAAAATCTCAGTAAAATCGAAAGCAGATAAATAAGCTGTAGGTATTATTGGAAAAAAAAAATCCTGTAGCCGAAAGTTTCAAAAAAAATATTTTTAAATATTTACAAAAACAAAGAAACTGTCCAACAGAAAATGACAGTCTACCCCGCTGTGTATTTATATCGCCACCTATGGGGAAGATAAGTTGCCCAGAAAACTAGCTGATAATGACCTGGTTTCCAAGTAGTCACTTTGTGCCAATGTAACGAGTCAGCTAAGGTGGGTTGGTGAATCCTACTTGACAGAAAAACCTCGTTCTTATCATCACGGCGTCTTTAGATGACAAGGAACCACATCATGCATCTTTCAACACAGCTGATAAGAGCTCCGGTCAGCCAATCCTTCCCGTCAACTGTCAATCACTCAAATTTTTGAGGTTGGTTGTAACTTTAGCTATCATTCAGCAAACCACGGACGTGTCACTAAAAGATGGTTGCCATTTCAAAGTTACCGAATCCAGCAACTAACATAACTTAGTGATGTGGCTATCGGGATAAGTCGGACCCATCTAGAGTTGTATAACCCTTGGTATAAAATCTCTACTTGTCTGCCGTAGACACAAGGTTGAATACTCCACGCTGATTGGTGGAGTTGTTGTTGATGAAACAGTTAATATAACAGACGTTACATCAGGAATGGGTGTTCACAAGGACCAATAAGACATTTAATTCAGCATATAGTCAGGATGGCTATACAATTATGCATTGACTAGCCAACCACCTACACATCTAAGTATCCACTCACACAAGACAGTACCACACGCATATAAACAGATGGTGCACACAGAATCATTCAAGAGAGGAGAATTTATAATACTCATTACTAGCTAATAGCAATAATAAAAGCCAATACATCTCACTGTACATTGGCTAGATAGAGTTTAAACAGTATAACACCAGAAGAAACAAGTTCTCTAATAGAACAAAGCGAAAGCAATCTCTTTAACAGAAACAAATGTGGTAAAAAGTAGTAGGTAAAAGTGAAAAATGAAAAATGAAAAGAAACAAATAGACCATGCTGTGAACTCCGGATGACCTCCCTTCCGTAATAAAACAGCAACAACCACGGTGCGTATTGACGTTGGCGGTGATTTGATCAACTGGCGATGTGAGATGGTCAATCGACAGTCAACACCGTCAACTGTCTAGGCGATTTGGTGAACGTTGCGACTTGATGTAGAGGTGGTGATCGATAAATGAACAAAGAATAGAAGGTGGTATGATATAATGGTTGTTGAACGTTGTGGCCGTCATTTGTGGTAAGGTGTTGGTTTAGAGAAATTTGAATCTCATCCCTCCGTTTTGTGAGCCTGGATTGAGTGTGGATTCCGTCGGTTGTGGGGTAGAAGAGGTTGATATGGTCTCGGTTGATATCGTGATTTCGAATAGTTTTCGAGATAGTAAAGTTGATATAAAGCGAGGAATGTCTGGCTTTGTTTTCTCCATAGCAGATGTATTATCAAGAGGCTGTTGTCAACCATTGAAATTCCGTGTGGCGAGAGGTTTGAGCCTGCAGTAAATATCAAAGGTTTTGTGTATCGAATACATCATGCTGTATCTCATGTTGTCGTAGTGTGAAAAAAATCGGGTCATCATGATAGTCGTAACCAATTCCTTATCGACTCCTCTCTCATTGTCCGACGGGAGGGGACATGCGTCAATCCAGGCTTACACGCCTACAGCCTGCATGTGCCTCGGGTTCTCGACGAAGCGCACGTGGCTGCGGGGGGAGCCGCTGGTCGACCTCGGGCTAGCGGCATGCGAGTTCGAGTTGTTCAGCGGGGGGCTCTGGCGAAGGATGGTCTTGACGGGAGACCTCGCGGACGCGGATGAGCGGGAAGTTTTAATAGCCATCGGGACTGCGGACACAGGGAGCGTACGTTTCTCTTGCGTCCGAGACTGAGCCACAGACCCGGCGGATTGTCAATCGATACCATGCTGCTGTTTGATCTGAGCTAAAGATTCCTTGCGGATCTCGAGGTCATCTCTTGAGCGCATCATCTTCTCAGGCTGGTGGTACAAGACTACCAATAAGTTAGCATATAGCAAATCGTGGTATAGAACAAGGTAACTGCTACATACCCACAAGATAGCGGTTCTGGAAATTGAAACCGTTCAGCTTATCACAAGCTTGCTTAGCATCAACAACGTCTTCATAAACGACGAAGGCAGTGCCCTTAGTGTTGTTGGCAATTCCCTGGCGGACCTGGCGAATGGGACCGAACTTTCCAAAGAGTTCAAAAAGCTCTTCGGGGCTGACGTTGTAGCTGTATATATAGAGATTGGTTAGTTGAACTGAAGAGCCATAGTGGACATGGTAAATCGACGGCGTCGGTGAGTCGGTAACACGAAGGTGGTGACGGTGCTTAGGCTTGGTAAAAAGTGGAAGGGAGATATGTACCTCAGGTTCTTGACGAACAGGGCTCTGTGAGAAAATGGTAAGTTAGCACGACTGTATGCATGGCGACAAAAACAAAAGAGAACGGCATCTTTAAAAAGCAGTGATGATGATGATGATGACGACGGCGATGATGGCGATGATGGCGATGATGGCGATGACGGCGATGATAACAAGTGCGTAGTGCCATGCGCAGGACATAGATTACTGTATGCTGGTACCATACATATGATGCTAAAGCCGGTCCCGAGATCATCGGACACCCGCGTAGAATGATATGCGCAGCCTTGTCGCAGAACCGAATCTGCACCCAAGAATTTTAACCAATAATGACATTTACGTCGACATGAAGCCCAATTACACGGCTCAATAACGACAAATAGCCACTGATTCAAAGTACGACACGTGGCAGTCACCATTACCATCATCACCAAACATCTCACAACTCAAAATCATATTCGTCTATCCTTTGTTGAGAAGAATTGGGTGCGCCCATACCGATTGACATCTGCGGCTAGTTTAGCACGATTACTCATTTCTCGATGATGAGGATATCGCGAATAGAAAGAACTTCTAATTGAAAAGAAGAGAAAATTGAATACGAAGGGGGGGGGAAAAAAAGCCAAGCAACGATGAAAGAGCAGTTTATAGAGGTTAAAAAAATCAAATTGGAAATGAAAATGGGTGTATCGTGTAGTCAAATCTTAGAAGTAGAGGAGCGGAAAAGGAGTAGAGGAAGAAAGATCGAAAAGAAACCTTCGAGCGACCGCGAGCAGAAATGGGAAACTGGAAAAGTCACTGACTTTGATCAAACGCCAGGGTATGAACAGGGGTCCGTGGGATTTTTAGGAAGGCTCGGGGCCTGATTTAGAGGCGGAGCTAGATAGGTTGCGGATACACAGCGAAGAGGGAAGGAACGGGAAACAAGACAGCGGTGGGAGAATTAGGAAGTGGTTGAGGCGAAAAATGAATGGGGAAAGAACGAAGGTGATTTTGGTTCTAGCAGGCAGACGAGAAGTGTCTGGATTAATATAGTCTTTGGGAGATGTCGGTTGATCGGATACACTGGGCCGGTTGAGGTTATGTTACTACAAGATTACAACCGGACTTTAGAGATGGAAGAAGAGGGGCTGTGTGGGGGATTGATCTGATTGATGTGTGTCAGGAATTGTCTTTCATTATCTTGGGAGTATCTAACCGTGGACGTTGTTTTTGGGGGTTGGATGTCTTGGGAAAATGCAGGTTGCGGGAACGAATCAGCCAATGAGAAGGCTTGTTCTGGTTCCGGAGATTGGAATTGCGGGGCGGCACGTGACAACAATTGTATTGAGGCGAGGCCGTAAAATAATAAAGGATTTCACACGGTTTTTAATGTACGATAACGAGGCTGCAGGAGCTGTTGCAGTGCATGGGTATGAGATAAATGGGGGTCTTTAAGGTCATGTGGCACAGTGAGATCCAATAGCAGAATGACTGTGATTTGTTTGTGTCAAAGAAACGTCATATTTCAACTTGACTGTTGGTGTCTTTTTTCCACAAGTCAGCCTTGAGATGAATCATCCGGACTATCGGCACACGACAGCTTGTGTCTTCCAGGCATTCAAGAACTGTGATCTGGTCTGTGATCTGGTCTGTGATCCCTTGGATAAACACTTGGCGAAACAACTCGACAGAGCGATACAAAAATCGTCGAAACATTGTAACAATGTGGACTGGTGGCACAGGCGTTTAACCAGAGTCATGGGAGTGACAACTCACGGGCTGAAAGCAGTTATTCTTAATCCTAGGAATGTAGAACTATGGTTCACGCAACACCCTGGATCGCCAAGTTAATAGGGAGAACGCCAGACAAATTGTAGGCAGGATATAATCTGTAGCCTAATTCATGTACGTGATAGTGTCCAATAAGCTTGTTCGCATCACCTTGTGACTTAGTGACTTAAGTTGTCGCTTTGTTAGTAGACATTTATATGCTCACTCTCCTTTATTTACCGTTGTTTCTGGCATGTCATCACAGGAAGTGTCCCTCTGGGCCCACTCGTCGTGTTCCACTTTCGACACTCTGTGAAACGACCCTACAATTAACGGCAGCTGATCTGATAGTGGCACGATGTGTCGTCACGTTGGATTGTCGGATAAATGCACATAGTGTTATCAGTGGGGAAGTATATGCACGGCAAGATATCAGGATTGGGGAGATTTTGGGGTTTGGAGAGGAGAGTTCCTGATGGTAGCAACAAACAGGGAAATAAAGGAGGCTTGGCGGTAGTATTTATATATGTAAGTGTGAGGAAGGGATAGCCATATTTAAGACTCGGTTCTGCAAGATGGCGGAGAAATGTCGAAGTTTGCAGCGATGCATAATCAGATCACGATGAGGGTTACGATGATTATATATTAACCCTACTGATATACACACCTTAGATGGTTTTATTGCTTTAAAAATAACGCATTGAAATAAAAGATTATATCAAAGATCGTCAATTTCGTAATAAAGTTCTACAATTATTTTCTATACATTGATTCGTCCGTCACACCCAAATATCCATCGCTAATCTGTCATTGTTCGCCTACCACCACTCACCCAAGGATGCAACCATCAACGGTGGACATGAGGCCAAGGCTACATCATATTTATCTGCTGTGTATCCCACCATTATGGCCTTGTGAATCCCATGAATCTAAGATCGACATGCTCGGGCGGTAAGTTCAACTAGCAAGTTCATATTCAACTTGAGATTTTCAATGAAGATCGTGAGATTCTGTTCACTAACTTTATCATGCCGTTTAACATATATATGAGTGTCAGGTACTGACCATTAGCCATAAAAAAGCACACAATGACTTTAAATTACATATCCCGAGTGCCGAGTAATACTCACCCTCAATCGGCCTCAGTTCCGAACTACTGACCCCAACCCATAAACGCCCGTTATTGTCCCCTTACCGCCCTGACCGGCCTCTCAATCACATCTCGCGCCACCACATCCAGGCACCATAAATGCCACTCCTTTTCACAGCCTCACCATCTCACCGTATCTTGCATAAATACGGCCCCGTAAACAGGCCACTGCCAATACACATCATGTGTTCCACTTAATCTTTCCCAGATATATAGGAGGTTCCCCGATAGGCCATTTGCGTTCTTAATGCACACATGTACATATCTTATAGTGAAAGAAGCGGCCTCGGCAGTTTCTGGGTCACAGAAGCCGGTTGGAGAACCGGATTGACGAGAACAAAGGGCGTTTGGCTTGATTGGATGGGAAATGCTGTTTGGATTATTGGATGAGGTAGTGGCGATGGGCAATGGCCAAGGCAGCCGTGCAGCTGTTCAGACAGAAATATGATGATTAGAGTGACGATATCCATCAATTCAGCAACATGGCGCAGTGGAAGCGCGCCGGGCTCATAACCCGGAGGTCCCTCGATCGAAACGAGGTGTTGCTAATTCACCTTTTCTTTTTGCCCTTTTCCCTTGAATTTGCACCTTGATCTTTGTGGCACGTCAGACACTGTTCAAATGCCCCATCATTATATTATGTCAGCATCCCCACAAAAGAAATCATTGGCGGCTGAATCCAGTTTTTTAATTGGCTGGTTCTGTCCTCGCTCTAAGCGCCGCACCCTGCATCGATGGAGACAAGTCCTGGATGCTGATTGGCTGGGATGTTACTTCTTGTGTAATTGTACATGGCCCAATTGGGAAACTTCAGATGCGATGATGGAAGGATATGTGATGATTGACTTTTGATTGGCTTCGCGCGCGCTTGTGGAAGAGATTTAGCTGTGACGTAGGTCCGAATTGTCCATGGATGAATTAATTGACTGACCGAGACTAGATGACGGTGAATCAAATTGAGAGTACCTTTTTTTTTTGGCCAAATAAGGAGGTCCATGACTGGAAGGGAAGTAATTAGCATGAATATGTCAGATCCGGGGTAGACTAGAAGTAAGCCTGATCTAATTTTGGGACGGGAGAATGTCATACAGCCAACACTTTCTTCATGCTTCGGTTCACTCCATACCAACCTCCTTGGCGGCCACCTGCATCTTGAAAACCTGATATCAAACTGCCACATCTGGAATCCCTAGAAGCCATGCCAGCACATCACTTTGCCTGATTCATCACTTGCAATACTCTTTTCGTCCTCGATATACCCAGAATAGCCGCCAAGTTCATTTGCAACCCCGGTGCCCCATGGACATCCCACTATTCCCTGTCCTGTCCCCCTTCAAGTCTCCCCATTATTTCCCATCACCGTAGTCCCATCGTAGCACAACCACTCACCACCAAGCGCGCTTGCAGAGTGCCATTGCCCCACCAAAGCCTCCCAATGAAGAATCCTCATGACACTTTCGGAATTATCGTCACAATGTCACCCAAGGTTAGTTCCTTTCTTCAAGCGAAGACCATCCCTCGTTCCATCAAGGATACCGGCCTTTCCTGGATTGGGCCGTGAATGTGGCTGTCGTTCGGGCTGAGGGTAGTGTTGCATGGGAGTTACGGTGATGTGAACAATGAGCCAATGAAGGCGGGGGCTTTAGTGACAAGGGAGGAGGAGGGGCGCGAGGACAGGACATGGGGAGCAGAGTTTGATGGGCGGCGGCTGTTGGTGAATGGGGAATTGGGCGGCAGAGGAATAGAGCAATAGAGTGCAGGAAATGAGGATGATAATCTTTAAAGAAAGTTTGTCCCCCATTTCTGTAATTTAAAGAATCATTGATACTACTTTTCTTCTTCTTTGGTCCTGAACTGGTTTTCTTTCCATCTTTTTTTTTCTTTCTATTCTTATTCACTTCATTTCGTTTTGGTGGGGAAGAATTAGAGAATATCAAGCAGAATTTTATTGAGTTTTATATATAACGAGTTCTGTTGTTTACCGAACTCCTAATATTCCGTTTGTAAATTGTTTTATTTTTATTTATTTATTTTTTATTATTTGTTATCAGATCTTAATTCTTTGGTAATTTCACATTTGGGACATTTTCATGATTACTGTTTCGGGAGGTACGATCATATAAACGAAACAAAACGAAACAAGAATCACGACTTTCACGTTCTTTGATAATTTGTATAATTTCCACATTGAATACTCGAGATAATTTAGCCTGTCAACGATTTTCTTTTCTGTCTTTTCACGCTGGACGTGCTTTCCTTCTTTTAAAATCGCCACCACTCGTTATCATAGAGACCTAAAGCTAGCCTTGATCTCGCCTACCGGACTGTGTCCATCTGCCCTCGCTACACTTTACTTAATAATTTCACAATGTCTGCCCGTTGCGTCCCTCCACCCCTCCCTTTGGCGCTGGATCGCCATACTCTTAATACCATTCTCGAGGAAGACTCGGAATCCTCTCCAGTAACCCACATGGCGACTACCCCGACGCCCAGGCGCATGGCCGCCTGGGCCCCTACTCACCCTTCTGACGACATCGCCTCGTCAGAAATCCTCGTCCACCAATGGCTTTCCCCATCCTCAGACCACTTCCCAACCCCCAAGGGCTTCCCGACGCCTCGGGGAAATCACTTCATGCTCGCACCGACATTGCCATCGTCTCCATCTGCGACGTCGGAAGAAGAAGAAGAAAACAGAAGTGAAGATGAGGGCTACTTCCAAAATGCCGAGAGCCGGTGGATCCATCAAGCGAACCTCCGGAATCTTGAAGAAATGAATGGGTTTAACCCATTTGATAACAACAACAACAACAACAACAACAATAACATTGAAAACAATAGAAACAGAGATAGTGTCATGACCGACTTCACTGAATTCGACGACCTCTATGACCTTTCCGATGATGAACCCACCTTCTCCCGTCGTCAATCCCGCCGTCAGTCCCGGGACCCCTCTACTCGCTCCGTATTCACTGAAACCCGCAAGCTCCTTGCCCCTCTCGTCATCCCTGCGACCACGTTCCAGACCGCTGGTCCCGCTTCAGCTAAGTCTGTCAAGATCATGTCTCCCGGAGCCGCCCCGACTCCCACCACGGCCATTGTCATGTCTCCGGCTGCCCTGGACTTTATGGCTTTCCGTCAAACCCAAGCCTTACTCCCCATGTCAGCGACTCCGTCGTTAGATGGCTCCCAGACTTCGGAGGCTTTGGCTGTAATGTCAGCGCCGCCAACTCCGGTGATTGGTGGTGACGAGGAGGTTGAGGGTGAATGGGCTGGTGTTCAGTTGCAACCTGGTGCCCTCGAGACTTTGCATTCGCTTTCCTCGGGGCCAGTCAGCCTTGACGTTGTGGTTGAAAATATCAGTGAGCACGAGCGTGTTGAGGAGGTTGTTATGGAAATTCCCGAGAGTCCCGAGACTGAGCAGAACGTCCCAATGACACAAATGGTGCGTGTTGTCGAGTCCCCCGTCGAGCTTATAAACTCTCCTTCTTTGGCGCTCGGGGCAGAGCCTGTGCTTTCTGATCTGGAAGCCGCCGAGGACGACGAGGATGCGCTTCTTATCGCTGCTTCGATGCGTGAGATGTCGCAGCCTTTGGCTCCCTCAACCATCGGCTCTCTCCGCCGCTCCACGCACCCCGCAACTGGTTCATCTGCACCCCTAATGTCCGCTGCCCTGTCCGCCCGGTCATCGTGGGCTGGCCTCTCCGCTTTGGACATTCCGTCCCCTGGTGTTTTCTTCAGTGACCTTTCCCCTCATTCTCGCCGGACCTGGGATTCATATTTTGTTATTCCTGTCGAGAACATTGAGCATGAGGCTCCGCCTACGTCTGCCACTGCTGAGCAGTTCTACCAGGCGCCGTGGAACCGGGATCTCCCGGCTACTATCGGGGCATCTGTGATCCAGCCTCAGCAGAGATCTAGCATCCCGCCGGTTCCCCCGCTTCCTAGGGTTTGGGGTATTCCCGTTGTCCCTCGGTCTGCATCGGTGCCGCTGCCAGCTGTTCGGGCTATACCCGATCAGACAGTCGAGCACATTGTAGAGATTTCTCACACTATTCACGATGACGATGATCAGCCAACCGCCCGCCCAGTTTATGCCCCTTCTGTCACCGATGAAGATGTTTCGGAAGAAGAAGATGCTCAAGTTGAAGAGGAAGTTGAACCGACCGAGATCATCACAGACTACAACCCGGATTATGCTCGTAAGCAGCAGATGGTTGCGTTGGCTAACTTGGATCGGACTGAGACCTGGCTCATGGCCCAAAACTCCTACTTGAATGGAGCGGCTGGTGGCCAAGGCGGTGACTTGTCCCCTTCGACATCTGCTCAAGTCCTTGGTGACCTTCTCTATCGGGCTTCCCCTGCGTCCGCCGTTCCCTCTGCTTCTTCTCTCGCCCCCGCCAGCTTAGCTAAGGACACTCCTCCTACCAAGAAGACCGTCCGCTTTTCTACTGCCCTCCCCCCTTCGCCCCCTGCTACTGTCGTCCCCTCCGTCGCCATCACAGTCATCCCGTCCACCCCTTCGGTTATCCCTCTCCTCCCCATTCCCCAACCTACTTCTCAAACCTCCGCTTACTACCGCGCTTTCCTCAATCATCTTCTTGTTTCTCGTCCCCAGGACGCCTTTGTTCACCGCACCGCTCGGTTCGAAGCCATCCAAGCCGCCCGCATTTCTCTCCGGGCCGCCCACCGTAACGCCCTTTTTGGCAAACTTCAACTGCCAACCCTCCCGTCTACCCCTCAGAAACGCCTCTCTGCCAATGTGGCCCGCGCCGATGCTGACCTCCAGATTGACCCCCAGCGCCTTCGCCGGGACCGCGAAGCTTCGGCCCAGAGACAGATGGCCGTGGGTACCTGGTTGGTGCAAGCCGGTAAGATGCTTAATGGTGGTGCTCTGTTTGCGAAGCCGGTTGCCCAGTTTCTTGAACGGAGACGGGCTAAGGCGTCGAGAATTCTGGACCTTGGGGCATCGTCAACGGCAGGTGACTGGGCGTGGCATGTGGCCATTGCGTATCCTACGGCGACGGTTGTCTCGGCGACCACGAAGACCGTTAGGCAATTGTCTAACAGTAACATTCCTGGCCCAGTGAACCATCGGGAGGTCGCGGTAGACTCTTTGGGTAAGCTGCCGTTTCCGGCGGAGCACTTTGATGTTGTGTCGGCGCGGGATCTTCATAGTATGTTGAAGGTTTGCGGGACCAACGGGGTTTGCGAATGGGACGAGACTTTGAAGGAGGCGTGGAGAGTCCTGAAGCCTGGCGGTATGTTGGACTTTTCTGTGCTGGATGCCGATATGGTGAATGCTGGACCGTTGGGCCTGGCGAAGAGCGTGGAGTTTGGATTCACTTTGAAGACCTTGGGCTACGATGCGGCGCCGACTAAGTCATTCATGGCGAGGTTGGACCGCGCAGGGTTCACGGGGATCAGAAGGGCCTGGCTCTGCCTTCCTGTTGGCGCTAGATATCGCGCGAAGCCGGCTTTGTCTTTGGAAATTCCGGGACAGAAGGTGGCCGGCAAGACGATTACCATGGAGGCCATGGTGTCAGATGAGGAGGTTATGGGATCGACGGATAATATTGGGGCGTTATGCGGGATGATGGGAGCGTGGAATTGGGAGAGATGGTTGTTGAGATGCGAGATGGAGAAGGTGGCAAGTGAAATGAGACTGTGCGATACAGCTACAACGAGCAAGGCTATGCTGGAGGCTGAGAGGTGCCTGGATGGAGTTGCGGGGATCATTGAGGAGGGGAGAGGATGCGGCGCGGCGTGGAGAATGGTTAATGGCTGTGCTAAGAAGCCCGAGGGAGAAGAAATCCGTGTTCTTTTGGGATAACTTGCGTTGATTGTTATTGCTTGTTTCTTTTGATATCTTGGAAATTTGTCCTATGTTTTCTATTGCTTCTTGAAGTTTGATGGTTGATATTGATTGGTATGATCACAGGTTGGTCCCACAATTATCAACATCGAATTCCTTCCTTCTTTTGCTGTTATGATTTTGTATCCTTTTTTTGGAGGTCACTTGTCTATTTCTTTTCTTTTGTCTTGAGGAAATCTGGTTATTCATTGGAGGACGTATGTTATAACAGGACGTCACTGGTAGTTACTTCAATATATTAAATCAAATCAGAAAATATGTCATTTGTTAGATGCAAAGGAAAATCAAGTATATACATACTGCCGCCGCTAAAACTGGCCCAGAAAATCATATATAGAATCCACCCAATACTAAGAACTAAATAAGGGAAACGAAAACATCATCATTTTCATAATCATCTCCCAAACGAGATTCTCCGTAAAAATAAATAAAAAATAGGAAATAAAAAGCATGACAATAGCCATCAAATAAGAATAGATCCAACCAAGAAGAAAAAAAAAGAAGAATACAACCTCCCAAACCAGTTCCTGTATAATCAACATAAAACAAATAAAATAAAACAAAGAATATCCTCCCGTGCAGCAGAAAATTGGGTAACACAAAAAGAGATCCGACCAACAAAAAAAAAGACAAGAATAAAACAAAAAGAAATCAAGCAAAAGTCCTCTCATCGAGCGGCTTTGCGGCTTACAACTACTCACTTACTTCACCTTTTTCTCTCTTTACTCTTCCCCTTACTTCTCGCCGATCCCACGGACTGTGTCTCCCAGTCTCCCACCCTCTCATCCCCCTCAGCCCCTTCCGACTCTCTCGGGGCATCCCTATCACCACCCGAAACACCATGAGAACCCCCAGGCACAATCTCATTAAGCACACACTCATCCAAATGCTCATAAAACTCCTGTGCCGTCCCAAATACCTGCGAGCAAATCGAGCAACTGGCGCCAGCGGAATTCTCCCCTTCCTTGCCTTCGTACGCCGCGGCTCTAGCAGCGCCACCGGCGGGCCGACGGGAATTAGGCGGGGCTTGCTCAACGTGGTGGATACTGGTGAGATGGCGTTTGAAGACATCGGCGCGGTTAAAGGCTTTCTCAAAGCCAGTTCCAACGCCAGGGCAGAAGGGGCAGATCATGGTACCCTTATAGTGCGTCAGTGCATGGCGATTCTTGTCGTATTTGCGGGCAAAGCCTTTAGTATGGTATTCACAGGATTCAATGGGGCATTTCTCAGGACGCTGCTCTTGGTGCGTGAGCATATGGGATGTCAAGTCTTTGAAGACGCGTCCACAGTCTGGGAAAGGACACCGGGAGCGGTTTTCGGGGGTCTTTGAAGGCGGATATGGGAGATCATCGGAGGTCATGAGGACTCCCGGAGGCGGCTGGAGCAGATTGACAGGTGAAGGGCGGACGGGCTGCGGGTGATAAGGTTGGTTGATCCTGGAGCCTAAGGTAGGCGCAGCGTGATATGGAGATTCTGACATCGACTTTGGCTGATATTGCGACGGACCATGAGCTGGGAACTGCGTTTGCAATGGCGGCGGCGGCTGTCTATAGCCTGACGCCGGATGAGATCCATGGCTGTGCGGATGGCCATGATGACCATACCCAGCGTGGCCTGGGGAGCCCGAGGCTCCAGAGGCTCCAGCTCCAGCTTGGGATCCGTAGGCGCTATCCGAGTGATAACTCGAACTGTGCGTTAAAGCGGGCGGGCCACCTGGCGGTGGAATACCTGTAGAAATAGGTGGAAGCTGAATGCCAGGGCCCTCGCGGGCTGTGGACTGTGGAGGAGCTGAAGGACCAGGACGAGGTGGTGGCAGGACAGATGAAGATGCAGGCGAATCATAGCGAGGGCCGTAAGGAGTACTTTCACCAGTGGAAGGCGGTGGAAGCGTATAACTGCTGTGAGATCGAGGGGGTTGCGGTCGGTCGTGGTGCGGAGGTGGGATTGACCCGGGGCCGAATGAGGACGAATTGGACATGGCGGAGGCTGGCGATGGCAGGGAAGCCGTGGACGGAGCCTGGGCATGGTTGGGTCGGTATTCGTTGGTCGGGGTGCTAGCCGAATCAATCATTTCGTCATCAGAATCCTTCTCCATGGCATCGGGGATGTACCGTGTCTCCATAATCCAATCTCTCAGTAGATGCTCGGGGACAAGCTCTGAAGCTGAGCCCGGTCTTCTCCCATATGGCGTTGTGACAAAGTGATGTCTCTGTAAATGCATCACTGCACTTTGATATGTTTTAAATCTTTTCGTCTTGCAAGTTCTGCAAGTACCAACTGATGCAATAGCCTTAGGCAACTCAGGTGCCACAACTGCCGCCTCCACACAAACATAAGCCCTTCGTAATCCCCCATGTCTCGCCTCACAATGTCTTCTCAGATCATTCTCTGTCCGGAAACTCTCATCCCCGCATTTATCACAAGTAAACTTCCGGGAATACGGCGGCCGAGTATAAACCGCTCTCAGTGGACTTTCAGGGCCACCACGGCTATACATACTTTCACTGCGCATCCGGACAGACCTTGGCGATTCCAAAACCTTGGGTGCCTCTGCATACCTGTCGGGACCCCGAGGAAATTCGCCAGCATCAGTTACTGGTGATGCTGTGGAGTTTGAGAGCCATGGGCGATGAACATCTAGTCTAGGAGCTAAGGTGACAGTGTAATTCTCCGGTTTCGTCAGTGGTGGCAAAGAGAAGCGAGAGGGGGCCCTGGGAAGAACAGCGGGGACCGAAGTAACAAAGCCATAAGGTTCAGCAGAGCGCTCGCCGAGGTTTGTGAGGAACTCGGTGATTGTCCGGGTGCGCGATTTGTGCCATTCGGAGCGAATCATGATACTGTCAATGTTGTTCATGATACTCCTATCGTAATCCTCCATTGAAACGCGGCTATCTTCCCGGATAATCGGTGAAGACCGTGCAAATATAGTAACAATCGCTTTGTAGATATCATCGATTGCCTTTAGTTGATCATCAGTTGCCCGCGAGAGCCCTGATGGTGTCTGCGCAATCCGTTCCTTTAGAAGATGCTTCACAATACTAAATAAGCATACAGAAAAGAAGCAAGCAAACCACATCCTTGTCGTCAGTGGTCCCGAATTCAATGTAGCATGTTGAAACGCATCGAAGAACTGGCCCAATGCTTCGTAAACCTGATGGAAAAGTCTCTCCCTATCAACCGGCTCCAGTAACCCCGGAGTTTTAGGTTGCATCGGTCTATCCATCGACACAATTACCGGCACAGGCTGCAACAAGTCACAAAACAAAGCCTGTCTCAGCAACAGCTTCGCCAAATACAGAACAGGCAGCATAGCCTGCTCCTCAGCGCGAGATCCTGCCAGTTTTTGACTACAATGAAGTACATCCATGAAGTTATAGGCGCCAGATGTAGTGTTGTAGCTGTTGAGTAGGACAGCAAGGATTAATGGAGCACGCGTAGACCGAGGAGGAGCAGCCGGAATGGGAGCCGGACCACGAGGTGGGATATCAGTAAACCAGAAGTCGTCGGAGAAATCAAGACCGGTGGCAACGGCGTGGGTGATGTTTTCTGGGACGCGGTAGGTGCGGTCCAGGAAATCATCGATGATACGGCATTGGTCGGGGATAGGAGCGAAGGGAACAGAGTTTGGAGGACGGGCGGGAAAGGAACCTATAAATTTGGGGTGCTAAGTTAGAAACCATAACGAAAGAGGCAAGACTAAAATGCTTAGTGATGCAGAAGATAACACTTGAAGGCTCCCACTGCCATACCAACAGCAGAATTCCATGAAGATTGATATGTGGTTTTGAATGTCACTTACTAGGAAGCATACGCCCAGCTAGGCGCCCGAGACTATTATTGGTCCGCAGACACCCAATACTCCTCCAATGATCATCCTCCGAGCTGAAGTTCGGATTAGCACATCCGGCACACGGGTCCGCTAGATCACACTAAAGTAATGAATTAGTCACCATCATAACACCTCCATCACCATCTCCACAATACTTACATTGCCATTTGTCATCTTGCAGCTCAAACACGGTCCAATGTCTCCTCTCTGCACCTTAACTTTTCCTTCCTCCTTTATCCCTTCAAACTTTCCAAACTCCGGATATACCGCCGTCGGCGTTAGGCTCAACGCCGAGTCTCTCTTGATATCAGCTCCTACATGTTCTTTCAAATGCGTATCTCTAGCCTCCTTTGTCGGGAAGCCATAAACATACGAGAGACAAGTCTCCACCACGCATTTGAAACTACCAATTTTTGCAGGGGCTGCTGATGATGGCCGGCCGTGAGTGCGGAGGGAATGAAGAGCAGGATCGTTGTGCCGGAGATTTTCATCAAGCCAAGGGGAAAAGTCCTTGGGGGCCGAGACTGGAATAAGAGTTTTGAGGTGGTTGGTGAAGTGGTCCTCGGTGATGTCAATACCTTGAAAATATGTCAGTTCGTATGCCCAAAGAATACTACATTGCTAATTCATCTTACCATGGTAGGCAATAGCCATTTGTAGTGATTCGCACTGGTACTGGAGCATCCGAGCCTCTTCAGCCTCGTTCAGCTCTTCTGGTAATTGTTTGACAGCTATACACATACTCATGTTAGTTACTGTTGTTGCTTCGTTCTTATCATTCCCTCAGCCACACATTCTAGCTCTTCTTGTTCAAAATACCCGAGTCTTTTCCATATTGCCAACTTACCATTTCTCTGTACAAACATCTCTAATGCCCTCAATTTTGTTCTCAAAAATGTTACTTCCCCACTCATTGCGGATGGAAATTTTGTCCCATTCCCCCGTATCCTTCGGTCTATCGGTCCCTCTGGCTCTTCCTTTAAAGCCAAATGATGATCTCTCACTGGCGGCGCCGGCGGCAAATGCTGATATGGATGAGGCATCTGTGTCTGCATTCCATGGTTGCTCCCATGATATGATCCAGGCGTTGCCGGTTCTGGTGGCAAAGATGATTGATGATGGTGGTAGCCATGTCGAGATGACGGTGGTGGTGGTGGGAATTGCTGAGGGCGCGCATGGCTATGGCTATTGCTATGGGAATGTGAATGGTGGTGGGAAGGGTGGATATATGGCCGGTGGGAGTCGATGGATTCCGGGCCGGATGCAGGAGCAATGGAGGCCTCAGATGACATGGCCATGGTATGTGCGGCAGCCAGGGGCTGGCGCCGGTTGTCGTTGGGTATTCTGCGTTTGTGCAAGTGTATGGTTTCCAGTATGTAGATGGTAGTTGTGGCCTTTAAGCCCGCTGATGGCGTAGTTCAGCCGGTATATGGAGTGGTTATTTTTCGTTTGTTGGTTCTCGGGCGGGTATCACAGGTCGTTACGGGTCATGAGTTATCTCTTAGTCTCAGCAAAGATGGTTCCTCCAAAAGAATATAATCTCGTGAACGGATCAGGCATCAAGTCGATAGTTCCATCTATGCTCCAGAATATGCGCGTGAAGCTTCGATCATAAACTCAACTGCCGTAGTCCCCCAAGTGAAATCACAGCCAGCGATGCTGCCTTTCGTTCCTTCTTGAATCGTCGTTGGGTAGTATGAATCTTGACAGCTCGAGCTTGGTCAATATTGTCAACACTAATGACCTATTGTCTAAGGCGAGTAGGCTGTTATACAATGAGACTCGTTGGTTGTTTCGTGTCGATATCGAATTTTCCGAGTTTGTTCGAATTTGTCTCCTTCCTGTCATCAACCAAAAAAAGTGTACACTATTCAAATTGTAGTGATACAGCGGACTGGTGGGTTCAACGTCTGTGAAATGATAAAAACAACCTCCACGGAATAGCAAAGCAAAGAGACAATATCTGTTTAAGAAATGTCTCTGGTCGTAATCAGCAATGCTTAGGTGTCTTGACGACGGGGCTATGGCCGGTGGTGTCGAACGGATTTATCGTGTATATCTCCAGCTCGCAGTCCAGTTCCAGCTCATCGGTTAATTTTCAGCTCTCATGTATGAGCATACGGCGCCCAAAATATATCTTGGAATCTGAGGAATATCGTTGACGGGCTTCCAGGAAAAAGGGAGTCCGGTGACAAAAAAAAAAAAAATATATATATATATATATATATAAAGAAAGAAGTAAAGTCAAGAAGAGATGTTGTAGGTCACAGATCGGGGAGCTTGCCAAATAGTTCCGGAAATCTAAGGGATGGCAAGTGACAGACGCCAAAGGGAACGAAGAGGAGAAGGGAGCAAGTGATGGCGGTCGTGATGATGATATCTAACCTGAAGTAGCAGAAATAAAATGAACAATATAGAGAATAAATAATTAAAATAGGAAAATGGTTAGGAAACAAATAAATTGACAGATTAAAGGGACAAGAAAGGCAAGTTCCAAGTATATAGATAATAAGCAGGTAGGGAATTCGGAAGAACAAGGCAAGGGAAAATTTAGAATTAAAAGGAAAAAAAGAAAGTATTACCCAGTCAGTAATTAGATGCAATGTACCGGTAGCCGAAACTACTCAGCAAGCTCTCCAGTAGCCAGCTAACCAAAGTTTTCGATGTGTCAGTGGTTTCTCTTTCACTCAAGTTTTAGTTGTACAAGCAGTTTTTTATTGAGGCTTCCGTAGTGAGTGTTAAGCCATACTATCTTATTTTCTTGGAACCAAAAGATACAATATATATGTATATTACAGTATATGAGTATGTTGAATCAATGGCTATACAGATTGAAATCAACTTTCTAGGGAATAATTGACAAGAAATACCCAACGAAGGAACAGGAGAGGCACCTCGTGAAGAAGAAAAACAAGGCACCACCACCTTCCAATACTAACGTGATGCTAGATGGAGAAAGCTAAACCTACCTCCCAATGTCACTCACTACCTGGAGGAATGTATCGAGCAAGGGAAATCCAGCCGCGTACTGCTATATCAATAAAATCTATAAAATAGCGCGGAAACAGAATTGGAAATCCATTTGGGAATTCCCGCTAAGTCAAGGTCAAAGATTATCAACGAATTACAGCGCTTATTTTAATAAATGTACTCCTTTTATATATGATAAATTATCTCATGATACAATTTGAGTATTCCCCAGGTGATACTAGGTGACCTACTCATAGCTACCACTCCTATACACAGATATGGTTAGTACTCTTTACTATCACTCTATAGGACGATGACACCCTCTCCTCTCTCGATAAAGAAAAAAAGAAAAGAAAAATGAGACAAGAGCTACATACTAGTATCCAGAAAGAGACCGGAAAATACAGTAAATTTCACAGAATAAGAATAGCAGTGCCAGGTGCTCAATACTACGTTTGGCCAACTACAACGATAGCCTAGCTAGCAATCTAGTGCCATTTATGTGATGGAGGAGAGTGAGTGGGCTAACAAAGTAGTGTATGGTAGATATGATGTGATGGGTCTCAAGGGAGGAAACAAGGCATGTCGAGCTACATGCAACATACGGACAATGCATACAGCCACATAGAAACAAGGCCCAGCTGGGAACATGTTGGGTGAAGGGTTCTTGAACAGGGCTTTCGTAACTATGTCTCTGTCTTTGTCTTTCTTTGGAGCCCTTGACAGGGACTAGCTTGTTGGTCAGGACAAGGTGTTGCAGCAAGGACATTAGATCTAGGATGGGCATAGACGATGGATACCGGGCGCGGGATGTCTGTCAAGGATTCTTATTTGGGAAGAAAATGGAAGGGAAACAGCAAAAAGAACTTACAGTGGGCTAAAAGCGCTGGCGATCGGAGCGTGATGGTTCGGTTGGGTATGATGATGATGATGATTGTGAGATATATGAGGGGCTAAGACAAAAAAAAATTATATATCAAGAATGTAACCAATTTCTTTTCTTTTCTTTTCTTTTCTTTTCTTTTCTTTCCATGTATAAATATACACGCATACAATTATGAAGCTTGTTTGGTCTCTTTGCCTCGTGTTCTTCCTCCTCCTGCCCCTCCCTTACAGCCTGCTAATCTTGTTGTCACATCTCCTCTTCACTAACTTCCCCATGCACACATCCACCCTAAACAATTATCATACCCTGCTCCTCAACATAACCCCGGAAAGCCCAAGGCAAAGGGCCGCAGCCCTTTTAGGGAACCAAGCCAGGCCCTTGAAGTTCGAAACCCTCATATATATACTCGCTATAGTGCACCACTAACAAACAAGTCACAACCTAGTATTTGTCTTGAATTACAAAGTCGACAAAAGAAACAGACGCTTGTGTATAAGACATGGAAGTAAGATGGGGCAAGCAAGGGGTCAACTGTTGATAACATGTAAGTATGAAGTATTTTCTCATAATGCCTAACTCGAATATTGTTACGTATTCCTATAAGTGAAAGGACTCGAGGGTGAAGCTGAACATAAAAATGTGACTAGCCAACAACTATCAAATTAACCAACGAGCAAACTGTCATCTTAGCTTATTGTATATCTCCAGCTAAAAATGGGCTTTCTAGGGGCGTGTCATTAAAGTCTAAATCAAGGCTATCAGCACAGGAAAAGGACAACAGCAAGATTTCAGTGAACACTTTTGGTGTGTATGTGTGTGTGTATATGTGTTCTTGACTGAGCTTTCCGTCGTAGCTATAATATAGATCATTTTCTTTTTAAAGAAAGCCAAAAAAAAAAAAAGCCATGGTTCTCGTCTCGAAGAAAACTCCCTGTGACACAAAGCTTCATATTCGAAAGAAAGAAAAAACCCACCCATGTTGTTCCAACCAAAAGCAATAGCCCTGATATTGGGTGTTAAAAACCTATGTTATCATGACACCATATCAAGCTTTTTTTTATATATATAAAAAATAAAAAAAATAAAATAAAAAAGGGAATAAGAAAAAAAAACAAACCCCACACACATATGCAAATATGTAAACCCCAGGACTGTATATAATTTCAAGACAAGTATCCTTAGTGATGGTCAACTTTCTAGCATCCCTCCATTCCCAAGAAACCAAGGTGATATCCACGGTTCTCTCGCAAATTCCCTCCCTGAACCCTCCAAAACTTAACCTACAAACTACCAAAGTCTCCCGATACATTGGTAAAATCTCGGCTACGCATGCACCAGCCAGGTCCTCTTGCACAGCACTATCCCCTTCCAGTCCAGCCGCGAATATGGGCTTGTCTTCTTATTATCCCGAGGGACTGATCAGCGACCCCTTCCATGTCTACCCGCTGTCTAGTAAAATTCGAAAGACCAGAATAAGTGAGGGATTGGCGAGTTGTCTTGGGAGATAATCGCGCAGATTTTGGCTGGCGGGCGTCCTCTGATTGGGATGAGAAGGGTGGGAGGTCGGGTGGCGGGTGGCGGGCGAGATGGAAAGGCTGTTCTGTTTTTTTTTTACCCAGTGGATTGTTTACAAGGTAGGAAGATGCCGAAAGGATGATAACTACTCATTAGTGCGTGTTTAATGCGCTGGGGGGCAAATTGATGGAAAATACCGAAGGGATTTTGTTAGTGCGAATGGGAATGTGATATATCCAATGTGGCCTAGTAGTGTGCAAATCATAATACAAATTTAGTACTTGAAATGCTACACAGACAACAATTTTCGACCGAATGAAAGGAATCAAAGTGCTGATCATACAGCCATGACCTTATTGTGTGACTTTTATTTCCTTGATACAGTATTTTCTTTCTCATGCTCTAATCTGCTGCGTAATAAGTATGGGGACACGATAGCCTGGTCGTGGAGTCCAATATATATTAGATTGGTCAGCTCTTCTTAGGCGAGATATTGACGATATCCATGACAATGGACTGGTTCAGAGACCATTACCCTAACATGGTGATCTTTCGGCTGGGAACAAGTGGAAAATTCAAAGCTATCAAACCAGTATTATGGATACCTTGGCCGACATGGACACACACTGAATCCCATCGGGCCTTCATTATACCACAGGCATCAAGCCCCCAAACTAAATATCAACGACGCTGATTCAACCTATAGTAATGGAAAATATCAGCTTCTCGCAAGCATGGCTTCAAACCTTTGTTTGGAAAACACGCCTATCACCATGTCCCACCTAACAATATCTCTTTATCTCTCTACCTCTTCTCATTATGATAGCCCTTTACCGCCAACCCCAGATAATCGGGTCCTCCTATGTCAGCTGTCAATCCCCCGTATCATCAACCAAGAGAGAAAGAAAGCACTAATTCAGCTCAGATAATTATTAATAATTATCAAAGCGATCTACTCATTCCAATATATCAAGCTATCACTGTCCCTCTCCCATCGAAACCAAACTTGCAACGAAAAAAAATATTTCTTTAGCCAGCCTAAGGAATATCTTCCAGATGGCCAAATGCCAAAGTGCCGACAGGAGAAAATTCCCTAGCTGCGAACGTGCCACTGGGTTGCCTGAGACTAGAATCATGTATGGAGGTTTATTTAGGAAAATCACCTGTGATGTTGACTAGTAGAGAGTGTAACATGGTTTAAAATCCTATTCACCTTGTTCCTTCCCTAAAAGGGTTCAGTACATGGATATCCAAAACAGGGATATTGGATATGTAATCTGTGTTCAATTTGGCAAAAGGTAATACTAATACGAGTACTTGGTCAATGTTAGGGTAATGATGGTGACAACTTAGTATCAGGCACTAACATCACATAGTTCACACTATTGGTACTCAAAAACTCTAGTCTCATTTGAAAGCTCAATCAATGTATATATATGTTTCACCGATCCAAAAATCTCTAGATATAATGAAAATCCATCATCCAAACATCCTTCTGTCCCCTCAATCCACCACACAACTATTCCCACATAATACAACACCATCCATCTACCAGGCTTCGATGCACAATCTGTTCCACAGCCACACTTAGGGAAGCAAGCAGCCTGCAAGCAACCTGCACGCAGCCTCTACAATACCCCCCGGCGCATCCCAAACCGGTAACACATCAGCTGTATCCTACAGTATCATTGCAGGTTTGCAGCGCATGATGGAGCCTTCAGGTGTGTGGTGGGGCGTGATGGGTGGGTGTGGTTGAGCTGAGTGATGGGGCAAGATCAAGAGGGTTGACATGTTTGTTCAGGGTTTATTTGAGATATAGATATACATATGAATAGGAAATGTGGGATATTGATCCGGACTTAAGTCCGATAGAAACACCAAAACTGAGAGAGTATAAGGCGTATTTGGTATAGTTGTCCTAGATTTTGGGTTGAAAACGTGAAATATAATAATTCCGCACTTCGAATGTCTTGGTAACACCGCTTTCTGTCTCTGTTACGCCTTGTCTGAAGACATAGAAATGACTAAAAAACTAAAAAAACTAAAAGGAATACTAAAAAAAAATAAAAATAGGGGAGAATAAATGAGCTTCACTATAACTCACAGATAATTGCTGCCCATTATGGTCTTCCCCTCATGGTTCAATCTGCTAGACCACTGCCAGACAATCATCATGCGTAGGTACTTTCTGGTCAAACAGGTTCCATGGGCTGAAAAGATGACCTATCTAGTATCATATTCCATGTAGTATCTTCATGTATATGTATATTTATATAATATGGGGGAGACTCTGGGACTTTCTGTGTAATGCGGTAACACATATCATAACATGGTTCCGAGATTATACACTAAGCCATCAATGATTGGGGGCTAAAAGTACATTGATGCGAGGTTGAAGAGCTGTAAGCAAGATGACCTGTGCAATATTCGGGCGACATCACGCATAGCCGATGGGCTTACACACCCACTCACCCACGGCCACATGCAGACCTCCCACGGAACCCACTGCATAGATTCTGCAAAACAAGAAACTGCACTTATCGGTTTCTACAACATATGACGCTGCACTGCATCTAATTTGCCAAGGCAATGACAGCCTCTCGGCTCCGCTATTGAAACCCCGAAGTCCCATCGTGAAACCCCATCCTCACGCAAAAAAACAAAAACCCCCACGGTAAATCTCGCCAATCCTTTAAAAATGAAATCGTGGTATAGTTCAAACCAGATATCGTGACAAACCCGTAAACGCCCCCCCTTCCCCCACCCCTTGAGCTTCATAGATTTCCCAAGCACGGGACCTCCCGAACATTAACCCACATTCCCAACTCCGTGCTCCCTCGTTCAAACCCAGAGTATCGGGCCCCATACATCATACATCCAACGTGCCAATGGCTGCCAATCGACGAGTCAGGAAAACAAAGCTCTTCCGACACCGTGCCATGTCCCTGGAAGCACACCCATCCCTACCGCACATAAAATAAAAGGCCAAAGCCAGTTGTACCCATTGCTCCCCAGAAGCTGTTATTTCCTATAGTGAATTATGTAACGGTCCACTCGGCCGCCGCAGCACAGGCAGTGTCAGTGTCACTGGGTCATTTCCCACAAGCTGGTACGCGGACTAAATGAAAGGGAGGCCTTTCTTTTTTTTTTTTTTTTTTTGAGGGTATGAATAGGGCCCGCAGGGAGTCTGTGTGAAATGCGTATTAAATGGCAGTTGGGTCGATGACGAGTGTTTGGGGCGGGAGTTGAGGGGCACGGAGGGGAATTGTGGGTTAAATAGAAAGTTGATAATGGAGGGAGACAGAGGAGAAGAAATGCTTGATGACAGCTTTTGGGTTGATATTGCTCACTGCTGTGTAGATTATAATTTTTTTTTTGTGGCTGTATTAGTCGCTTTTAAGGAAACACGGGTGGAATTACAATAGAAGAATACCCGGGTTCAGCTCAACCTTGGGGAGGACAATTACGGCATGTTCCATGTCTTTGTTCCCTTTGTTTGATTTTCTAGTGTCAGCTCTGTTAAAGTCCTTCGAGCCTTAGTGAGATCTTGGAGAATCATATTCAAACATATATTGACATCCGTGATATTGTAATAATTAAGAGTAAGTTTCAAACCTCAAACCACCACGTAATCCCTAGTATTGCCAAATCTCGCTCTTATCAAACTCAAACCAGGAAACGCCTCCAAGTTTAACCACACATCATCCCCAAGACCCTTTGTCTACCTCCTTGTTTCTTCTCCATCCCTTCAACCCTCAGATCACCTTCGATGACACTTACCAGCCACCTCTGAACCTTCATGTTGATTTCTCTCGTCCGACGAAAGACCAATGAATGGCCCCAACTAGTGCGTAATATAAACACAGAACACCCTTTGACGAAATAAAGGCTACCACAATTATCTCCTTAGTCTGACTTCGCTGGTCGTCACAATGTGTCACTGGTCCATTGCAACCTTTTTTTTTTTTTTTTTT